>JYJE01003220.1:223-16085 GCA_000983655.1 Zymoseptoria brevis | reverse complement strand
AAGGTAAGACTAATTCTTACTAAATTTAGTATATGTTCGTAAGCCCTTCGTAAGATATATATATAGGATAGTTCGGATCTAATAATCCTTACTCGGATCTAGTAATCCTTACTCGGGTCTCGGCAGTGCTATTACAATTAATTATAAAGGTAGTAGGGTATATAGTAATATAGAGAATACCTAGTATCCGTAGATAAAAGGTAAGACTAATTCTTACCGAATTTAGTATATATTTGTAAGCCCTTTATAAGATATACGTATAGGATAGTTTAGATCTAATAATCCTTACTCGGATCTAGTAATCCTTACTCGGGTCTCGGTAGTACTATTACATCCGGGCATAAACTAGGCCTTAATATATATAATAGTAGCTAATATACGTAAAAGACGTTTAAAATATAATTGTACAAGCTAGGTTAATCTACATAACATGTAGAAGTAACCTTAGATAACCTAGGGAGGCTACGGCAGTAAGGGAACGAGGGAGTTAATTTAGCCTACCCGAATACGAGTTGTTGCAGCTATTGTTCTACCAGTCGTCCGTACTCAGTCCGCCGTATCTGTCGATTTCTGACGGCCACGCGTCGGCGTCCGATTACCGCCCATGCTTGAGAGCTGCTATCGCGAATTTTCGTGGTCAACGACTTGCTCTCGCTTAATATCCATGCTTGTCCAGGCCTTGCTATGACCGCACACAGACAAAGAAGACCCGAGGCTGGCACTTGACAACAAGCGAAGCTCGAGATCGTGGAAGTCACGTCTAGGGCAAGCGGAAGAAGGCGATTTGAGACTGGGACGCTCGAATTTGTATAACGCATCTCTAGTACTGTTAGCATCAGTCGAAATCTATCATGCAGTAGACTTACATCCTGCCCGAATCAACCCTCGACCCTCGCAATACTCCCCTTAAGCCTCGCAATCATTATTGCAAGTAGTGACTTCGGTATCTCCTCGATCAGTACGAAACGTCGAATGAGGAGATTGAGGATGCTTCCAAAGCCGAGGGCGATGACAGTCGAGGAGAAGATGATGCAATCATAGACGCAGTCGCGACAGGCTACAGCACCGACGATGTGGGTCTCAAGCAGGTCGCGGACCTTACACGCAGCAAGGCAGCTCCACTGGTATCGTGTTTCCAAGTGTACCACATCCATTCATACTCTAATATCATGGCAACAGGTCAAACCGGAGACGGCGACGGACGAGCAAATGAAACAAATGGCACGCGACTGGGAGAATGTCGTACACGAGAGCCTCGACGAAGTTCGAGTGCGTAAAGAACCCGCGGTTGTGGACAAGCTGAAGCAGTTGGGAGACGCTTTGAGTCGGGCAAACTTCGCTGCCTACAACCAACACCGGGTTGCGTTGAATCAGATTGTGAAGGAGATTCTGGAGAGGAGGAGGTTCCAGGAGATCAGAAAGAGGGCCGCTGCACCTCCGCACAAACCAACTCCAGGGTCCAATAACACCGGCGAGTAATAAGACGACGACGACGGAAGCACGTGTGCTTGGTGCTGGATGGGTGTGTTGTCCGATGTCGCAGATGGCTTTTCCCACTTCCGTACTGCTGCTCGTTGAATGACCTTCGTGTTCCTTCACTCGCTGTCACACACGTGGCTTTTGTCTACGCTGATAATAAAAAACGTCGTTCCATAACTTGAGCTACCCAGGCACTATGCGTGTCTATTCGGATACAAGTTGGCTACTCGATCGATGATGCAGGCTCACTTTTGCAACGATGTAGAAGCCTAACGTGCGATGCACCGAGCAAATAAAAGTAAGGATACGATGACGACGTTGGTATTGACCTCGCACTGGGTTGATACAGAAAGCTGGTCTCGTGATCTGAGTTCATTCGACGATAGTTGACTACTCGTGTCCTGGCGCCCTCCCCTTGACTCTTGCAACCACGCTCGCAATGATGCTCGTAAGAGGCGACTTCGGCACCTCCTCGATCAACACAAAACGTCTTATGAGCAAGTTGAATATGCTTCCGAAGCCCAGGGCGATGACGGTGGACGTCAATATCACAACGTTATAAGGCATACTGAAGTCAGGTGTTGGCAGAACGAGCAGGAGAGACGTTGTTCGCACATAGCTGTCCTGTCCGCCACTTGCCGATAGTACTCTGACAACCGCCGGCGCGATATCAAAACCACGATTGGCATCTGGAGGGTACTCCGAGTACCGCAAGATGGCTTTCTCAAAACCGTACGTGATCTCAATCGTGGACATCGGGGGCATGTTCAGCACCAACTCCAGCTGAGTCCCTCTTCGCCGATCGATCGCGGGGCTGTAGTACATCTTCTCGATGCTCGCGCCTTGAACCTCCAAGGTGTGCATGTATGGTCGAAGGAACCATGGCAGACTTTCCAGGTAGACAATCCGCTGCGCGTACGGATGCGGATTCGTAATGACAGCGTGCATACCGCCGCGCTCTTGACCGTAGCCAGTGATTTGTCGGCTCGCGTGCAGTGCCTTTTCCTGAGCCGATTTCCCTCCCTCGAGGACCTGCTGGGGGAGTGCCAAATCCAAGTCTCCGCCGTCTCGCAATCGATAGTGCCTCGTCGTTGCATCCGAAGTCTCCTCCGTTCCAACTGCAGTAGCGACAACCTCTCTTGAAGCAGGGACGTCCAGATAGACCTCGGAAACTTGAGAACCATCGCCCAGCGAACAACTACCTTGGATTGGCCGTCCAAATATCCGACTAATCGACCATTCCGTTTCTCCTTCGCGCTTCTTCGGGTAACAACTATCGTGAGAATTGTACCCCTTGCTTTCATCGCACAGGAGCTGGTCAGTAGGGATCGGGCGTGGAATCGGATTGTCGCGCGGCCTCATGCTGCGTTCGATATCCAGGACAAGGTCGACCGTTTGTTCAATATGCAGATCGCATCGCCCATCAGTATTGCATTCCGGCTTCACATCAATAGCCATAGTCTGCCAATTCGCATCAAAAACCTTGTGTCCGTCCAGCAAGCTCGAGACACCAGCCTTGCCCTTGCACGGTAGCAGCTTGAGAAATGGCGTCAAGTTCTCCGTACAAACCACCTCGTGTGGCAGCACTCCATGCATAAGATGCAATCCTGAGCCGTTCGACTTCAAGGTACCCTCCGGATCGAAGCTCAAAAGAGGCTGTATAGTCTTGGTCTGATCGATGAAATTCAAGCTGGCGCAGAACAGACCACTCAAGCTGTTGACCAGTCCGCTCCATCGTTCTTCCGCTTCTGATCTGGTGTCGCCCTCAATCCATGCCCATAGCTCCACTCCTGTACCACCTTCTCGTCTCCCATTCCGCGGCCGACTTCCCCAGCTGCTTGCATCCCAACGACCCAATGCGAATCGTAGATGTAGCTCCTCCGTATGTGTGAATTGCAGAATTTGGCCTAGTGACCGAGGGAAGAATCGAAAGTGTTGGCGCTCGTAGGCCTCGAGCGGCGTCGATGCAGTGAAGTTGAATCCCGCGTACAGTGATCCGCCAGGTAGTGGTTTGAGGTGGAGAGTTTCCGAGTATACGTTTGCATAGACTGCCGCGACCAGGCCAGCAGGCAGTGCTAGCAGTGACGAGAGCTTCATCGTGGGAGTTTGTGGTTATCAACAAGCAATGTGAACAGCTGGACGAGACAACAGGGGAGGTTCCCACGTTGCGGCGAGTCGGCGACGCCAGCGGACCTCCGAGACTCGCCAAGACCTGGAGATCGAGCATTTGCTCTTTTGGGCTTTCGACCTTCTCAGGAACAACATCACAAAACATCAAGCGTACCAACCATCATGGCCGCCGAACAGCGCAAGCTGCTCGAGCAGCTGATGGGAGAGCAGCTCCTTGCAGCACCCGGCACATTACGACAACCCGCGCTCGCCATCACAGATCCGAAAGTATGCCGCTCATATCTTTGCGGCGGATGCCCGCACGACCTCTTCACAAACACAAAGCAAGATCTCGGCTCTTGCGACCGTATGCACCTACCCAATCTGCGTGAGGAATATCTGGCCGCCACGGACGATCAGCGACGCGATTGGGGATTCGAATTCGACTACCAACGAGATATCGGAAAATATGTCAGCGAGTGCGACAGGCGCATAGAAGGTGCTCAGCGCAGACTCGAGAAGACGCCCGAAGAGATACGACAGACGAATGCGCTGCTCAAGCAGATCAGTGACCTGGGCCGAACGATTGAGGCAGGTCTGATTGAGGTGGAGATTATGTGCGAGCTCGGAGCGGTCAATCTTGGTGTCCAGGAATTTCACAATTTGAAATTGAAAAAGGTTCAGAAGGATGAGCGCGAGCGCGAGCTGAAGGCGCTATCAGACACGTCTGGGCCGTCAGGTCATCAAAAGCTACAAGTCTGCGACGTGTGCGGCGCATACCTGTCGCGACTGGACAACGATCGACGTTTGGCGGATCACTTCTTCGGCAAGATGCACCTGGGATATGCGCAAATGCGGAAGGAGTATGACAGGCTGGCGAAGGAGCTCAAGGGCAGGCCACCGCCACGACGAGACGAGCCTGTGGAAGAGAGAGGCGGATATGATGATGGCGGATATGGAGGAGGATACGGAGGCAAATATGGGGGAGGCTATGGAGGTGGTCGAGGAGGGGGTGGAGGTGGAGGGTATGGACGTAGAGGTGGAGACGGGGGAGGCTTCGGCGGAGGTGGAGGAAGAGGTCGTCCCCGATGGTGATGTCTCCACGCGGATCAACTTCTTGTCTTTTTTTGTGCTGCATGATTAGCGAGGTGTTGTGGCGAAACAGTCCGAGTGGTTCGGGGATCCCAGTCCAAACAATCATCACAGGATGGAAAATGCGAGATTTGTCGACTCGCAACTTGTTCGCGTAGAGTCCTGCGCCAGAACGCTCTTCCGACCTCATGCCTGGGCTCTCCATGCAAAGGTCTTGAGGCTAGGCTCTCTCGACTTTGTTCTGCTGCTGAGGCATGGATGTCGAGCTGTTGTGGAGACTCCTTTTGATCATTCGTTCTCTGGCTCAGAGCCCATCATCCAACCTGTTGAGGTCCACGTTGTATAGTCCTGATCACCGTGCACTACGGAGGACGTTACGGAGCGGTTCTTCTGCCCCCGGTGTCATCATCAAGCCACGGAGCAATGAAGATCGACCCGTTAAGGACCCGGTCCGAGCAATCACTGTAGGCAGAGATCGAGCGAGTGAATGAGCATGTGCTCGGGGAGAAGTGAATAAAGTGAGGCAACGCGAGAGTGGCACTCAGCTCCTGCATTTTATTTACCAACCTTTTACTTCGGCTTGACCACAACATACACAAAGCAACCACCGCATACAACACCATGGACAGTGATACCATCAATCGTACCTTCACCAAAGCCTATAACGACATTGTCAAAGCATATGATGCCGCAGACGAGACCAATCAGGTCGAACTTAGGCAGTGCATTGCTCAAGCCCGCGCCTTGCTCGCAGAGCATGCAATCCCGCGCTATCACAGCATCAAGACGCAGCTTTTGCTCGTGAGCATGCTTCCCGATGTCGACGAGGCAGCTGCGTTGCTTCGCGACGCTGACATTATGTTCCGCGTGCTTTGCACGCAACATCGCAAAGGTGAGGACGCCGAGATCGACGAGGGCTTGGATGAGCTGAGCGCGGCGATTGAAGATTTACGGACCAAGCTGCATGCCGAGCAGGCTGGTGAGGCGGAGGAGTCGGAGGAGGGGTCGACCAACTGACGTGCGTGCTGAGCTACGAAGTACATCCAGTACCTTACTATCGAACGTGGGACCTGCTGAAATCTTTCAAATGGCCCGAAATTTCTCATTCTCATACATCGGACTCATCATCCTGGCTGCCTCAATCCTCCCCTCGATTCTTCCTCGCCTGCGCCTCCTCACTTCACAAGTCTTCTCGGCGACTTCAGGCATTTCCAACAGCTACCACAACATGGCTACGAACGACTACTCCCACGAGCATGACGTCGCTTTACTCGCGGTCCAGCGTGCGACACTTCTCACAAAATCCGTCTTCCACTCCCACGCAAAGGGAACACTCAACAAGAGCGACGCATCACCTGTCACAATCGGCGACTTCGGCGCTCAAGCACTGATCATCAGTGCTCTCCAACACAATTTTCCCAATGACGAGATAGTCGCCGAAGAAGAAGCCAAAGACCTTCGCGAGAATGAGGAGCTGAGGAATATTGTCTGGGACTTGGTCAAGGGTGCAAAGCTTTCGGACGCGGAGTGCGAGAAGAAGCTGGGTGGGCCGATCGCTTCTGCGGAGAGCATGCTTGACATTATCGACAAGGGTGATAGCAAAGGAGGCAACAAGGGCAGAATATGGGCCATTGACCCAATTGACGGCACAAAGGGCTTCCTCCGTGGTGGACAATATGCAGTGTGTCTGGGTTTGATGGTCGACGGAGATGTCAAGGTGGGTGTGTTGGGCTGCCCGAACTTGCCAGTCTCCGACTCGGAGCCATTGACTGAGAACACGGGAGCCGATGCCAGTGACGAAGCTGGCAAAGGTGTCTTATTCTCTGCTGTGCAAGGTAAGGGCGCGAACAGCAGGCCGCTTGAGAAGGGTGCCCTGGCCGCCGAGTCATCAATCCAGATGAAGCCACTGTCAGAGATCTCGGATGCCACCTTCTGCGAGTCCGTCGAGGCGGGACACAGCAACCAGGGAGATTCGTTCAACATTGCTCAGAAGCTAGGCATCACCAAGCCTTCGGTTCGGATGGACAGCCAAGCAAAGTACGGCAGCATTGCACGTGGAGCCGGCGACCTCTATTTGCGTTTACCAGTGAAGAAGGACTATGTGGAGAAGATTTGGGATCATGCTGCAGGTGATTTGATCGTGAGGGAAGCTGGTGGTGAGGTCACAGATGTTGAGGGCAATCGCTTGGACTTCAGTCATGGCCGTACGCTGTTGCAGAACAAGGGCGTCGTGGCAGCACCAAAGGATGTGCACAAGACTGTGATCGAGGCGGTGCAGAGCGTGTTGAGCAAGAAGTAGAGAGAATTAGTATATAGATAGACGTTCGTAGCGTTCAGCGAGACGAATGGAATGCGTTCAAGAGCTTCCGCGCCATGCTGACTTCCAAGTCATTTCGTTGCCCTCGAAAAGGCCCATTCGCGCAGCCTCTGCCATTGCTTGGAAAAGTGATTGAGCATCGGTCTGGTCGACATCTGCGCTTGCCAAGAGCGGCGATACCGGACGTAAAGACCAACGTGATCAACTTCCGACTTTGCAATTCACCTCTGGACCGCCGTCACGACACATCAGCAGGGTTAAGAGCAGGACAATATTCTCAGCAGAAGTGGTTGATGGGAGTAGGAAGGGAGCGACAATGGTCCGCGACGGCGACGCGGCCAAAGCTGCTCATGCAGTATTCATCCGTCTGGCACTCCCGCCATACACCGTACACTTCAAATCGTCGACATATATGAAAGAGAGCACGCTGGAGCTATTGGACAAAAATGTCTGCAAAGAGACTCTGAAGAGCACCGCTCAGAGAATCGATGTTCGCGAGGCGATTGGCAAAGATGAGCGATTCTGGGAGGAGTTGTGCACGCTGCTGAAAGCCGCCATCCCCAGTCTCGAGCGCCGCTGCTTCAGCATCTGGGACCCGAGCCAGGTCGACTATGAGAGCACAAGCGGAGCATTGATCGCATCGCACTACCCTGGACTATGGAAAGACCTCGAGCGACTCAACGACCTCATTTCCATCAGCCGCAACGTGTTGACCGTGGGACCAGTGGTGCAGGATCTGGCTGCGCATCACTTTCTGGACGCCGAAGTCTTTCGTCTCATCAACTGCTGCGTTAGAGTGACGGCTCGAGGGTATGATGGAAGTGCGGGTGATGAAGAGAAGTGGCAATGGATCGTCAATGCATACAAGAAGCTTCTCATCACGAGTCTGCAGTTTCTCAACAATCTGGTGGCGCAAAACGAAAGGCGAAAGCTCATGCTATGGATGTCGCTCTTCGATGGTGTGAATGAGGCGGTGCTGGCCCCAGAAGATGTCCCCGAAACTTCTGCCGCAAGCTTGACTGACGTGCCCTCGAATCCATCGTCGAAACCAATGTCGCCGGTCACTAGGCGTGACTTGCTGCTTGCATTTGGTACCAATGGAGAGGAGACTTTGGACACCACTCAATCTGCGCAGCCGCTCTACGACGATAAACCATTCTCTGAGTATCCACTTCCACCGGAGGCAGTCGACGGTGCCGAAAGACTCATCGGAAATGGGTACGCATTATTCTTCAAACGCATCTCCGAGTTCTGCAAACAAGACTACAACACAGTCCACAAACGCGATCCGACACCCCTGGAGATCCACTTGGAAATGCCACGGCGCTGGGCGGAGTGCGATCAGGAGGACAAGGACTACTGGCAATCTCTGTTCGACGATGCCGTTGCAAAGTGGCGTCAAGATCTGGCCGTTTACGAGGCGAAGATGCTTGCAGCTACTGAGCAGCAGCCAGCTTTGCGGTCCGACGTGCCAGTTGCTCAGCAGACAAAGCAAGTGGAGAGGAAGATTGCCATGCTGGAGGAACAGCTAGCCGAGAAGTACAAGTCGGAAGGCAGGGATGGCGACTTTCCTTCCTACGGCCGCGACGGTCATCTCACCTTTGACAGCGATTCTTTGCAGTCGAAGTATGTTGTTGCGGATGATATGAGAATGCTGTTCACTGCTGAGGCCGGATCTAAAATACTCGAGTCTGGCAAAGCGGAGCTCATGAAGCGATTGGAGGGCTACGAGCCTCCGCCACCACCTAATCCAGATCTTCCACCAAGTCGACGTGCAGATGGCATCACCACGAGGCCTGTTGACGTCGACGAGCATGGCTACGCGCTTGAGAGAACACGGAGTATGAGCAGGAGTCCATTGAGGAGATCAGTCAGTGGTCCACGTTACAGGACAGCATCTGTGCATCATGCCGAGGAGGTCGTTGAGCACAGTGTCACGGAGGATGGCGAGAGTGGCGTGAGCGATGAAGAAGGTGAAGAGGAAGAGGAGGACGAGGAAGGCGAGGAAGAAGAGGAAGAAGGTGAAGAGGATGAAGAGCCAGGAGAAGAAGATGCGGAAGAGGAAGAAGAGGAGGAGGAGGAAGACTATCCCGGCTCGACTGAGGACGGGCGAGGACTTCTGACCGACGTTCCTCTCATTCTGGGTCCTTCAGAGATTGAAGTCCTGCCTATGCTCATCATGAGCGGCATAGTGCCGCCACCGAACATACCCAGTCACCTCTCTGTGGAGGAGAGGAATGCGCTCATCAACATGCACACGGTGCGCACGCATCTACTACTTTCGCAAAGCAACGGGCGGAATCTGCTCAGAGAACTGCTCATATTCGTTGCGGCGTGGGATCTGCGAGAGGAAGAGCTGTACTTCAAATTCATGGTCAAGATCATGGAGGCGATTCTCAAAAACGGCCTGATGCCGTACGCCTACCATGCATTCCGCGATCGATCGAGGTCGAAAGATATCATCAGCCCGGCACAAGCGGTCATCATGAAGCTCTTGACTTGCATCTTCCGGGCGAGAGGCGAGGCCGCAAAAGCTGCAGTAGCTGTGAGCTCTCAAACCAAGACCGGCATTCCCGTTAGGACCGAATTTGTCAAGGTCGAAGGCATGGGCCCTCCAATGCTGCTTTCCAGCGTACCGACTCGCGTTGACTTGCACATCCTCAACTTCATCTTTACCGAGTTCCGGCAGCACATCATTCCGCAGACTTGTGCCCTTATATTCCTTCAAGGTCAGATTCATGCCGACAGGGCAAGTCCGGAGGACTTCCCACTCAACCTCTGGGACATGGAACGCATGTACGAGGGCGTGTATCAGTACTTGGAGTTTTTCGCAGTATTGACGGAGGAGGGCGTGTGGAAGGGCATTCTGGGAGAGTGGGAAATGGCAAGCGAACTGGTCACTCTTTTGCGGGAGCTGGAAGGCGGTATACCCAAGCTCGGAGCTGCGGTGCCTACGATGTCGCGACGTGCGCCGAATCATCCTCCGCAACGAGCAATGTCGGTGGACGCAGCCATTCCTTTGCACGCCCCTCAGCAATTGCAGCAGCCTGCTACGGCTCCAGTCGCGGTTGAAAGACCACTCAACGTCAATGCCGCTCACCCGGATGCGAACCTCCCACCACTTCCGCAACACCCACCTTCCGCCCAGCAACAACAGGCTTTCGAGAATGAAGCTCCACTCAACTACCCTGATGATCCTGTCCTTCCTCTGAGCCACGAGATCCAGCACGATCAAGACGAGCCTTCCGACTTCGAGTGGCGGAACCTCAAGAAGCTCACCGTCCTTGTTCTCTCCTCCTTGATCTGGAAGAATCGGATGGTGCAGGACCAAGTCCGGCGCTATGGTGGTCTTGAAGCACTTGTCGGCTGTTGTCGGAACGATGAGCACAATCCGTACATTCGCGAACACGCCATCATGTGCCTCCGTTTCGCTGTGGAAGGATGCGACGAGAACGCGCGTGTAATCCGTCGTATGGCGGCACTGCAGAGCCAGAGACCTTTGCAGGGCGGTAATGTGACACTGGGCGCTGCTGAAGATGTCCCGAGGGAGGTTCTCGACACGCAAGGGTACGAGACTTTCATGGACAACAAAGGCCAGGTCGGACTTCGTCGGAAGGACGGCGCACAGCACCATCCGGCTCACTCATCCGCGGTTGGATCGTCTTCCGGCAGTAACGGCGGCGCTGCGAATGCGGGCGTGCAGAAGCCGAGATTGAGCTCGACGAAACTAACGGCGGAGCGTGCGGCGGAGCTGATGAGCAGTGCTTTGAGCAGTCTACCCTTGGGCGATAAGCTGGTGACTGATAAACAAAAGGCAGAGGCCTTGGCTAAGCTTGACCGCGCGTTCGAGAGTTCCGAGAAAGTGTTGGGACGGAAAAGCTGATTGTGGTCCACGATGAAAGTCGCACGAGCCATGTCTGGCTGTGCCGGCGCTCTGGTCCACATTGTATCATAAGTGTACAGCTGCATGAGATACCCCTAAGTTTGTCATGATTCATTGATGTTCGCCTCCGAGTGTTTCCCATTTCCATGGCCTCCGCCAGCTTGCTAAGGTATGAGGAAACATCGTGGAGTCCAGGTCAGGGTCAAGATGTCCCAGAAGCCAACTAATCACGCTGCAGTCCGAGCAATGCCACCATCTGCTCTGCAACATCAATCGCGAAGTCTTCGTGGTTCACGTCCCGATCGTCCTCCCGCAAGACTACACCGGAGCCGCTCAGCCCGTCTCGCACCGCCGTGAAAATCGCTCCATCCGCTTCCGCGTCGTAGAAGGGACCGCCAGGTGTTGCGATCATGCTCACGCCGCCCTTCGGCAACACCACCTGGACTTTCTTCCCATCTGCCGCATGTGTCATAATCTTCTCAACGACGAAGACTCCAATCTTGCGACACTCGTCCGGGGACGTTCGCATCAACGTGACGGTAGGGTTGTGCCCGAATAGCTTCCGAGCATTGAACTTCTCAGGGACCGCTGGCCTGGGGCCGAAATTGACCATATCAGTGGCCCAGAGATATTATGTACGGGATGCCAGCTTTGAGGGCGGCCTCGAGACGACTCTCGACGGCCTCATCACACCTCCACAGAGGTGGTCAGCGATCTCCGTCGTTGTCAGGTCGATCACCGCATCTAATTCGCCTTGCTGGATTTGACATTCCATAGCCTTGCCTCCGTACCCAGTACAGTGAAACACAAAAGTCTCGACATTGTACTGTTCGAGGTGTTTCCTGATGGCGGTCTACACCAGGTGTTGTCACACCAAACATCGTAATACCAATCCGCTTCCGGGACGCTGGGGATCTGGGATCGGACTGCTGCGAGAGAGAATACTCGTAAGCTTTCGACATACCCACAACTGAGCCTGCTGCGTTGGACAGTATGCGTCGAAGGAGAGAGTTGGTTCCAGAAATGCTAAATGTAAGAGGCGGAAGGATCAGCAAGCCAGTAAGATGATTTAGGCCAGTCTCCCCCTTCGCTATGCTTACTCCACTACGGAGTACATAAGGGTGATATCGCTCTCGCCAACGATAGGTCCTGTGTCTCCTGAAGCTGCTGTAGAAACGATGAGTTTGGGGAAGCCGATAGGCAGGATATCGCGCATCACGCCTGAGGCAAGCGAAGTGCCTCCTGTTCCACCGATGCTTATGATCGCATGGAGAGCTTCAGAAGGATCTTTGAGACCAGCTTGATACGTTTCGCGCAGCCAGGACGATGCACAGGAAATCATATATTTGACGACCTCTCCTCGAGGTAATGAGCTGACATCTCGAGCGTCGCCTGGTGCATAGTCTTCGATCAGAGTGTTCTGAGTCACAGTGATGGCTTCGTGCTCGACAAGTGATCGACCGACATCGACGAATGTCACTCGCGTGGAGCCGTCGCCGTTGCCGAGTATTTGCGAACGAAGGTACAGCAGTTCATCGAGTTTCGTCTTCGTAATGGGTGAGCTACTGAATGATTATCGACCGGTTCAGACTTACATCACATGTGCCGAGTAGTACGATGTGCATTTTGAACCTAGAAGACTCTATTGGCAACTTCAATGCCTTCTTGAGCGGCAAGCGGTGTTGTTGATGAAGTGCGGAGAAGAGGTGAAGTCGACGTTCAGCTGGTGGTGGAAGGCATTGCAGATGGCAATCGGAACCTGTCCCTAGGACGATGCTTCTCTCAACATCGAGGTGTCTTTCAACTTGCTGATATGACTTGACATGTCCATGCATCTCACGGTCTCGAAGAGACGAACATGGGGTTTCAATTAGAGGTCGACATGATCCGCTCGGCTCACGAGCTGGGTATGTTGACGACGCCGTATGTTTTCAACGCGGGAGAGTCTACAAGCATGGCGGAGAACGGAGCCGATGTCGTGGGTGCTCACATGGGGTTGACGACGTCTGGTAAGATCGTGTCTCGATTTGCCGTTCTCTGGGTTGCATCGAGAGGTTGCTATCTGAACCAAGGCTGACTTTACAATCTTCGACATCCAGGCTCAATCGGTGCCAAGTCAGGCAAGACTCTTGACGAATGCGTTATCGAGATCCAGAAGATCAGAGACGCAGCGATCAAGGTCAAACCGGACGTCATCGTCCTGTGCCATGGTGGTCCTATTGCAGCGCCGAAGGACGCCAAGTGTATTCTGGAAAGAGTCAAGGGAATCCATGGCTTCTTCGGAGCATCGTCAATGGAGAGGATCCCAGTCGAAGATGCCATCACGAACATCACCAAGGAGTTCAAAGGCTGCTTCGACATGCGTTTTCTATCCGTACTCGCGCGGTGAGCTCAAAGCGCATATGACCAAGCCAAGCATCTGTTATGGATGCGTTGTTTGGCGGTAATTGCATCCAATGTTGTTTGAATCAGCCAGTGGAGATCCCTGCCCGGAACTGCGGAAAATACCAGTTGGGAACAGCGGAGCTGAACGCAGTGTCTTATAACGCTCTCGAGACAATCAAGTGACAAGCAAGAGGCACACCAAAGTCGACAGCGATTGATGAGGAGGCTTTCCTGCTCGTGTAGACAACAAATGTGAGGTCTTTGTTCGAACAAGCAGGGGAGTCGAGTAATGGACCTATCGGCAGTCGATCCCGTTTGTGGATCTCGATTTAGAATAGAAACATCCAGACGGTCGCCACCCTTGACATGTCCACGGTCAGCCCTGGAAATCCTTCAGCGGCTGCCCAATGATGGAGTGCATTCCGTTGAATCATCACAACAACACCAACGACGCGGAGCTCTCTTTGCTTCAGCACGACTCATCAGAATCGACGCAGAGCAGTCGACTGACTGTCGATTCCAACCCCAACAGCATTACATAACAAACTCTCCGCAGAGTTCTGCTTAGCAGGCTTGTTAACTTTTAAGCGACAGTCAAGCTTACTGGCTCGAACTGTCTTTGCTCGCAGATTGGCCCGTATTCGGGGGGCCCGACGCGTGGCACCGCGTACCTGACCGACCGCTGAGCTTGTCCTGCAGTAGAAATGAGGATCACGCGATGCACGGATCACGTAATGCAACGTTCTTACGAGAGCATGGCTTCATTCAACACACTACTTCAATGGCCAATATCATTACAACCAGTGGTCACAACCACATGGTTAATAGCTCAAATTCATCGCATTAATCATGTCTATTAGCTCTTAGCAGCTTGAAGTCGTTGCCTTAATGTTATGCGTGTTGGAGGCTAGGAGGATTTAGCTGCTTATGTACCGGCCCTCTTACCCCCCTTTAACATAGAGGGCAATTTGAATACTACAACTAGCTTCTTCTTTACTATACGACGTTTGGCTGGCCGTGCTTTACGTATAGAGGCTTAGAGGTCTATATTTAGCTGTAAATTAACCTCCTTATCCTCCTTCTAAGTAGCCTTCTTAGCCCTCTTTTGTACCGCCTTAGAGAGCCTATCTACCTTAGCTTATATCCGCTGTTTAGCTCTTAATTGCTCGTCTACTAGCTTCTTAATTACATTGTCTTCCTTCTTCTTCTTCTTAGCAACCTTCTTAGCCTCTTTAGTAGCTAGTATCTCCTTATAGGCTTATAGTTTAGCCGGTAAATAGAACTAAGATAACTACTACCCTTATAGAAGAGCTAGTAGCGGCTTGCTACGCTGTCGCTTCTACTTCTTATTATTAAATAACCGTAGTAGACCGTTACGCTTACTCTTAAGGAGCTAATTCTACGTTTAAACGTATATAAGGGTGTTAGTAAGCTACTAGATTATCCGCTGCTCCTTAGTGTTCGCTAGCTTCTTAATTACCTACTTTATAAGGGCCCTTGTCTTACGCTAGTTATTTAAGATAATAGAGGTATCTATGCCGGTAGTAGTCGGTCTAGCGATGTCGGTATCGTCGGAGGTACCTAGCCTAGAGCTATCGCTAAAGTAGACGTTCTTACTCTTACTCTTACTCTTCTTAGTCGGTTTAAGCTTCTTAACAACGAGCGATAAGTCTAGTAGATAGAGGCCAGTCTTATAGAAGCTAGAAGCTATATTCTTTAGTATAAAGGCCTTCTACTATACTAGCTAGAATAACCTAAAGAAGTTACGCTTTAAGAGCGCTAATAAGCCTTTAGAGTAGTAAAGGAAGCGTAACAACTTAGTGCTATAAAAGCTAGCTAAAGGACTAAAGAGACTAACATTAAGAGGTTATAAGCGGTGTATTAAATAAGGTAGAAACACCGCTACAAAGATACGGTAATCTATATAGTGTTATAGGAACGCTATATTAATATGCGATCTATAGCTATTAACTACTAGTAATCTATAGCCTCTACTAGCCTTCTGCTTTGTTAATAGCTCGAATACCTTCTTAAGCTAGTAGAGTCTAAGATTGTTATTAGTCTAGCCGTTCGGTAACGAGGTAAAGAAGGTAAGGTACTTGTTGCGGGACCGCTAGTCCTAGGGCTTAGCAACCCTAGCGTACATACCTTCGCAATAGCTCTATAGATGTTAGAAGACTAGCTTTTATATACTTAACTTTCCGGTATATACGTTCCTTATTAATTAGTAGCTAAGAACTAAGATCCGAGCTGCGATTAAAAGATTCGACCGAGAAAAGACGATCCGACGACAATAGTAGCCCTCCGTAGTCCGCCGTCGTAATCCCCGTTCCGTACTTACGCTTATACTTAAGTCCTCGTACAGCGACGACCGCTCCCTATACCGGAGTATATCTATAAGAGAATAAGAGAACGAGGGAAGCCCCTCCGACAGATATATACGAACGCTTCCGTAAGGATACTAGCCTAGTAGCCCTTACCGCCGTAAGCTCGAGTTAGCCGCTCTAAGGACCTGTCCGGCCTCCTTCCCTAGCACCGACTGTTTATACGCCTAGCGCTGCCTGCCCTCTAGTCGCCTTATAACTACCTAGACTTAT
>JYJE01003218.1:693-54146 GCA_000983655.1 Zymoseptoria brevis | reverse complement strand
CCCTCAACACAGCTGTATGATCCGCCCCCTCCTCCACCTCCTCCAACGCATCCCTCAAATAACCCCTTAACAGTCCCGGCAACCTCGTCTCCAATCCACTTCCCCTCCATCACCTCTTCCGCAATCCCCAAGTCCTTGACCAATAGTCCCAGACCGAACCCACTCTTATAGTCTCGTCAACCCATCCCTCCGACAAGTATCCAGCGTAGGAAAACACCACCCCCGTCCCAACATTCAACACATCCACCATCTGCGCGAGGTCAAGCCCAAATTGCTTCTGTCCGCTCACCAGACTATCGCACAAAGCCACAATGGAACTCGCCATAATATAGTTATTGTACGTCTTCATCGCGTGTCCCGAGCCGAGACCGCCCGTGTGGAAACTCTGACTCGCCATGCACTTCAACATTGGTTCTACGCTTTCAAAAACAGCGGGATCGTCACAGCCTGCCATAAGTGTCGACTCTCCGAAGTCAGTGGCGTGTATTTACGTCTGCGTGATCGACGAGTCGACCAGCACGAGGCCTAGTTCCGCTAGGTCTTTGCCGAGGGCTTGCGTGTGGTATGGCGACGAGGAAGATGTGTCGATCACCACCGTGCCGAGTCTCAGCCCCGCTGCGAATCCTGGGATATCATCTTTGCCGAGCAGTACATCTCGCACGATGTGTCCGTTCGGAAGCATGGTGATGAGCAGGTCGCATGTTGCGAAGGTTTTGGATGGACTCGAGGTATCGGCGGTGGTGGTGTTGAGCCAAGAAGCAGCGGCGCGGGCGGGAAGGTCTGGGTTGGCGTCGTGGACTATGAGGTGTTAGGAGTGTTTGGGTAGATTGGAAGACATGGAGTAGCCGGCGGCGCCGAGGCCGATATAGCCGATTTTTTTGATGGGAGTGGACGACATATTGGGCATGGGCTGAGGTGGAATGAGAGTAGCTGTGTCTTTGCTGGGGATCCTTCACCTCTGGGTGGACTTCCTCCTGTGTCGTTCGTGGGGAGCGGAGGAGGATGGAATATGGAGCTGGATGTGGGAGAAGAGGTGGAAGAGAACTCCGGTACTGTACTTTTGTAGCTACGATGCCTATTCAGTCAGTCTATGCTCCTCCACGACGTCTACACCGCCTTCGGAGGTCGGGCGATCGATTCTTGTACAGGAGGGAAAGAGGGGGAGGTGAGATTGCTTCCTTTTAAAAGCCATGTAGCCGTTGCCGGGACGCGTGCATACCTGAGCCGTAGAGTATTACGACTCATGTGATCGACAAACCGTTGCAATGATATCGAGTCAAGACACAGCAGCCCACGAGTCGGGATATGCGCAACTGCCGGAAATGGGAAAATTTTCGAGCTTATTGTACATGGTACAGATTACTTGCTACGCCTCGCGCAATAGAAGGAATGCAACAGCCACCAAACGCCAGCCGAACGATGATGAAACTTGATGTAGTGAGGGTATCTCCTTTGACCGCAATGTCATGCTCAGAGCTTTTATGCATTGAATCGCAGTCCTAGTGGAATAATGATGTAGTGTGGTGTGGAATGAAATGCTCGCTGGGCTGCTTTGTCGTTCCAAAGCTGTCGTTGATGTGGAAAGGAAAATTGTATTTGTCGGTTGAAGTAAGGTGTGAATGAATGATGGTGATTTGTTTGTTGATAGGCCTCGCTGTCATCTGCCGGAAAGTCGAGCGTATGTCATCTGATGATTCGTGGTGGGTGTATTGTGGAGATGGACTATCAATTTTTCCCGTCTGACAAGTCTCTCTGAACGTCTCGTGTGTCTGTGTCTGTGATCTGATGCGTCTTCGTCGGATGTATCACAAGTGTGGCATCGATCTGTCGCATCTGCAAGTGTCACAAGTCAGCTTCATCTCATCCAGTCTCAATCACAATCGCAATGAGCACTCACCTCGTCGCGCCATAGGCCCTCATCCTCTAATCCCTCTACTGCAAGCCGATCTGACACTTCAGACGCAAATCTGATCCCTTCTGATACTCCGATCCACCGGCAATATCCAGCAGCCGGCTAGGCGTCGTCTTCGTCAAGAACAGTCCCACCACCGAGTTACCCTTCTTGTCGGTCCAGTGCGGCTTGCACACCACCTTGCCTTCCAGACCCTCGGTGTTCTCCAGGTAGAGAGCTTGCACGTCCTTGAGACCATTGAGGTTGAGTGGGTAGTTGAAGTTGAAGACGTAGGATTGGTTGCAAGGTTTGCCGGACTGGTCCCAAGTTGCTTCGACTGCGACGGTGACGGTGGGAGCTTTGGAGCCGTCGCCCAGGGCGGAAGGGAGGGCAAGGGTGGTGAGAGGCAGAGCCAGTGTGAGGAGGGCGGTGACGATGGAAGGCATGCTGATGGTTGGAAGGTGCTTTGATTCGGTGGAATGTGGATGTCCGTGTCGAGTGAGTGTGATGTCTTGATGTTTTCTGATCGGCGACGTTGTTGTTGTAACGATGGAAAATATGAATGTGGAGTGACAGCTGAGAGCGCGAGTCAAGGCATGTGACACGACGTCGTGGTCTTATGGCAATCGCAATGAATGGCGCGTGAAAGTGTAGGAATGTGGTTCTGCCTGCAGAAGGGTGGTGGCGGATGAGCCTCACAGGAGAGAGTAAGCAGTACGGTGCTCGTGAACCTACCTCTGCCTGGGCCTGGGGTTACCATCATCTTCGCTCCCCTATCACATTCGGCAGTCGACTCGTGGATTTTGGCACTCTGGATCCCTGACAATGTTTGATGAAATAGCGTCGAATCGACAGCTCGTGATCAGTGCTTCTGCGCCCTGTTCCTGGTGGCATGTGCTTCTTTCTGTCGCATTGCAATTCGAGACACTGCCACGTGCAGATTCTCGGTATTTGGTCTGCACAGCAATATCGTGAATGGTACGCTTGCTCATGGAACGTACCAGATTCTATAATCCTCCAAAGTACCAAGCATCAGCCACATGAGGTTCGAAATAGATCTTTTACACTTCGATGGTCGTGTGATGACATTCCGGACCAGCCGAAATGACCATCACACGTTTCTGCAAGGGCCGGAGATGTGCGTCTCAGGCATGCTGCGACCGGCATTTCGCCGCGGACGAAGAGTTGCGAAACTCGATTGTGAGGCTTAGACGCGCTGCTTGACAACCTGCGTTATGCTTGTCTTGGATGTGAAAGAACCTGGCAAGACGAAAGGTCCGCCCCTGTGGCACAGAACGAAGAGCATTGGGATTCGCGGCTGATTCGCGTTCCAGAGTCGCGGGTAGGCATGCATTTCAAACGAGGTTTCAAGCCATATCCCAGAGTGCTTCTCATTGCCTTGATGAAAGCTTGTGCTGTCGATTCCGAAAGGCACAATATCCATGGCGGATCGCACGATCGTCCGGCTGAAAGACAGACCGCACGTCATTGTGGCAGGCAGACCCATCGGAAGCCGTGCAGCAGGTCAAAATGAGCGTAGAAGAGAGCAAAGACCGCGGACAGGTCAGGCAAAGCCATCGATCAGGCGAAGCAGCTTGCCTGGTACAGAATCAGCGAACATGTGGAGTGGGAAGCTGTCGCAGACAATAACAGAGACCCGCCCGCAGCAATGCCGCGTCAAATGCTCCATCGTCTGCAGGCACTGGACGGTTGTCAAGTTGGTGCAGGGAGGAAGAGGGCAGTTTGCAATCGAGAGACAATAGAGCATTTTAGCAACGCTGTCAGGACAGCATACAGCGACCTGACAGCGTCCATAAAGGGTATAGCGCGCACCACGTGACCTCCAAAAATGGAAGTGAATGTTCATCTGCTATTATGGCCGCTACAGCGAGTGTAGCGGCTATAACAGCGACAACATTAGGTTAGCTGCTATTGTATTAGGTTAGTCTTCTTCCTTCTTTTAACCTTATACTCTTACGCGTCGCGTAGTCGTCGTGTCGTCGTTATAGCTATAGAGTCGTTTATATCGGCGTTCTTAGTAACGCCGGCTCTACTACCGCGTTATATATAGCCGTTGCCCTTACCGACTCCGTATCTAGGGTAGACGCCTACGCTAGCCCTAGACGTAGTACGCTAGCCTCTACCGGCATCGAATCCTTACTAAGCTTTACCCTTAATTAAGCGGACAGCGGAGCCTAAGGTACCCTCGGAGGTTAAAGAGTAGGGTAACGCCGCGAAGAAGAGATATAAGAAGCCTAGTTAGAGCTAGTAGTAATAGCGGTAATCTACCGCTCTCGCGGCTAAGGGTACGGCGACTAGTAATCTTAGTAGACTATTTATACCGGCTCTAAGTAGTATAGGTCGTCGTAATAACTATATAAGCGATAAGGATAAGAAGGTATTTATACGTATCTACCTTAATAGTCGGCATCTTATTAGCAATAGCTTCTAGGCTATCGTAGAGCTATAGTTTACTTAGTAGGCTAGTTATTACTATAAGAGCTTATAGAGGGTATTAAAGTAGCTTAAGGGATAATAGAAGGAGTTCTTCGAGAGCGTTAGTACGTAGACTAGTAAAGAAGACGAGATAGGGCTATTAAGTACTATAAAGGAGTAGCTAGACTAGAAGTAATAGCGTAAGCTAGCTAGCTCGAATCGCGCGAGCGTTATTACTACCTCGAATATAGAGCGAGCCGACTTATAACGTATAAGGGCTACTATAATAGTATAGTAAGCGAGGAAGAAGAACGTTAGTACTACTAGCTCTAGTAATAAGAGCGTAAATAAAGCCGACGAGCTTAAGGGTAATAGTAAGCTAGATATTACCGACGATAAGGCCCTTATACTACTACCGCCTCCTCCGTTATAGCGCTCTCGTAGCGCTTTAGCTAGTAGCTCTACCGCCGCTACTACGTTAATACCGTAACGATAGAGTTCTTCCTCTAGATTAGCCTCTATACTAGGGGGGACTCTAATACCTAGTGCGCGGCTATCGAAGAACGCGAGGGCTAAGGGTACGAGTAAGTAGTAATCTAAGGACGATAATATAGACTTATAGTATATTTTTAAGCGCTACCTCGAGTCTACTAACGACGGTACCGAGAGGCTAGCTAAGGAGGTTAAGGAAGACTTAAAGTCGATAAAGGACATCGTAGTAAGCTAGTAGGCTATATAGAGGATACTAGTATAGTAGATATAAGTATAGATATAGATATAGTAGTAGCTATAGTAAATATTAATATAGAAGGACCCCCTCGATAGCTTCGATTTAAACGCTATAAACGAGTTTATTTAGTTATTTCCTCTAAGGCTCTTACTTAATAGTTTCTTAGCCGATTTAGCTTAAATTAAAGCTACGTATAGTTTAAACATATAGTAAGGGCCTCCTATTGTCGGATTACTAATATATATACTATATAGAAGATAGTAGACGTATAAGAGGTTATAGGGTATTAGATGTTTAAAGCTTAAAGCCGGAATTTAGTTAGGCTTAGCGTTAAAATCTAACTCGTTAATAACTCTACTAAACATAAACCGATTTCGCTCGTTTTAAATTTAAGTAATAGCTCGTATACTAGTAAATATAATAGGAAAAAGAAATAAGTAAATATAGTTATATTAGTATTATATTAATTATAGCTATCGTATTAGACCCTAAATTACGGAGTTTCGGAGGTAGCTCCGCTTAAACTTCGAGTATTTAATACTCTAACTTTAAGAGCTTAGAGTAGTCGTTCCTTATATACGAGTATCGAAGGGAAGCCGGACGGTCGATTTAGCGGTAGATTACTAGTTAATATTACTTAGCTCTTCCCCTAAGGACTCGTAGTCGAGGTAGAGATACTCCTTAAGGCTCGGTAGTAAATATATATATTTATTACTTGTTTAGTTACGACCTTCTATATAGATATAGTAGTTCGTAAGTAGCGTACTTACGATAAAGAACTAACTAACTGCTTACTTACTAATATATAGCTACTTCGAGAAGGTATTATAGGTCTACTTCCTTATAGTCTCTCTAAAGGCGTACTCGATAGATATTCGAAGGCTTAATAGATACTTATTAAACCGCTTCTACTTAGGCGTAAGGAAGTAACGACTACGGTAATACTTAAACGGCGCTATAATACTAAAGCTACTATAGTATATAGGATCGCCGTAGAGATATAGTATATACTTATTATAAGTAGCTAGTTAGCGTAGTCTTCGAGTAACGCCGGATTAAAGATATATACTCTAGTTATTATCGGAGCTATTAAAGGGACCGATTAAACTAGAAATTAGTCTATCCGGTATTATAATAGCCTAGTATTTATAGCCGTATACCTTCTTATAGCCTATATACTATAGTCGCTGTCCCTTTAACAGTTTATAGAAGCCTTAAAAATAACTATCTACGAAACCCTATATCTTTCTACCGGCTCTAGCGTCCTTAATAGCTCTTACGAATAACTTTATCCTCCGTCTACTCCGGAGCCTTAGATACTATAATATAAGCTAGCCGAATTATATAGCGAGGTAATAGACGGTATTAGTAAATACGATACTAAGGTAGGTCTCGCTCCTACTAAAGCTCTCGTAGGTATCCTTCTACCGGCTTAGAAATAATATTCGCTAAAGAACGATATATAGAGCGAGCTCTAGCGACGGTCGAAGGCGATTCCGGACGGTTATTAATATAATATCTAGTATAGTAGTTAACTCGAATATTCGTAATTTCTTAAATCTAAGATTAGTAGTTAGTTAGTAGCGGCGGTAACGATAAGTACTTAATTCTCGTTCTTCTTCTTCCTTATAATAATAACTACTACTACCCCTACTAACGTACCTATATTTTAGCTCGTACTACGACTCTAACTAATCCTCGAGCCTCTAGTCTAGGTAATTATACTCCGGCCGCGTACGCTACTATAGTACTAGCTTATTAAACTTAAAGAGAAGGAACATAAAGTATACTAACATCCGAAGGCGGTATAAGGCTATATCGTCTACCGCGGCGGTAATAGTAAGAGCTAGCCTTATAGAGTACATTTACTACTACTTATAACGAGAGCGATACGCTAAGAGATATTATACGGACTATACGCGTTTTTACGCTATACTATATACATTTACGCACTAATGCACGTAACGGCTGTATACGGTCGCTGTCATGTCGCTGTGTTGTGTAGTGACAGCGCTTACTAAAATGCTCTAATTAAGATGGACCTTGGAAAGAGCTGAGGACCGCTGACTCAGCGTCTTTGAGGCCTCAGGCTTTAATTCGAGCTCTTTCCCGGTCGCAAACCTCGAAAAGTTGAAACATTGATTCTACAACTTCATTCACCACTTGCAAATCTCACATTGCTTCATCATGGCAGAGACCGCTGAACCTACAGATTCCGCCACAGCCCTCTTCGAGGACACCACGCAGCCATCCACCGCCGTTACCACCACGAATCCTGATCAGACCGTCCAAAAAGTCCGCAAGACCAAAATCATCAAGCGCAAACGACGACCTGCGCGCCCTCAACAGGATCCCTCCACCTTCAAAACCGAGCCTCCACCACAGACCGGCACAATCTTCAACATCTGGTACAATAAATGGTCTGGCGGCGACCGCGAAGACGCCTTCTCCTCAAAACACCAAGCGAAGGGACGATGCAATGTTGCGTTAGACTCGGGCTACACAAAAGGCGATAAGGTACCAGGAACATACTTCTGTCTATTCTTCGCGCGAGGACTATGTCCGAAAGGGCAGGACTGCGAGTACCTCCACCGGCTGCCGAATTCGAGAAAGGATGCTGGGCTGGGAGACATTTTCCCAAGTAACGTGGATTGCTTTGGACGGGACAAGTTTTCCGACTACAGAGATGACATGGGTGGTGTGGGAAGTTTTATGCGCGTGAATCGGACATTGTATATTGGACGGATTCATGTGACGGATGATATCGAAGAAGTCGTGTCGCGTCACTTCGCAGAGTGGGGCGCTGTTGAGCGCATTCGAGTGCTGCCCTCAAGAGGTGTGGCGTTCGTGACATATGTCCACCTCGCGAACAGCGAATTTGCGAAGGAAGCGATGGCACATCAATCGCTGGACAACGATGAGACGCTGAATGTGCGTTGGGCGACGGTTGATCCGAATCCTGTCGCGCAAAAAAGAGAGGTGCGCAAGATTGAGGAGCAAGCGGCAGAGGCGATTCGAAGAGCACTACCGGCAAGTTATGTCGCAGAACTGGAGGGACGGAAGTGGGAAGGTGCAGATGGCGAAGAGGAGAGGAAGAGGAGAAAGATTGAAGGCGGATTCGGACTGCAGGGATACAATGCGCCGGACGATGTGTGGTATGCGGCGGAGAAGGCAAGGATCGAAGGCGGAGGCGAGCAGAATATGCTAAAGGGAGGCGCTGAAGCAGCTGAGGACGATGAGGAAGATGTTGGTGTCTTGCTGCTGGGAAGTTCAAAAGGTGGCCAACAGCAGAACACTGGTGGCATTTTCGGCGCATCGACACTTGAGGCATTGAAAGGCTTCAAGGCTGAAGAGAGCAAGGCACCAGATCGACCTGCCGGGCCGCTGGTGGGATATGGCAGCGACAGCGAAGATGACGATGAATGATTGATTGATTGATTGCATTACTGGGACAGGGCACCGAACTTCGGGTAGAGCTGGGGTGGCATTCTGCCCTCGGAATGAACATCCGTCTTACTTGGAACGTGGCCAAAAATTGTCCTCGTTTCATGGTTTGGAGTCAATTTGCCGGCGAGCAACATCAGTGACATCACCCCTCTTCTGACGATCTTCTTCCAGAACCGAACAGTTCACTATACCTACACACTGACTATTCATCCGGAGTTCAGTTCCCACGTGCAACTGAGGTGCATTTCTGGTCTTGCGCATGCTCACGGCTATGGCGGCCTGATGTACGACTTCGGGGCTATTGCTGAGTGAGTTTTCGCCGACTGATGGGATGCAGGCAAACAGAGAGTGACCCTGACGAGATGCATTCGGATAATTGCTTGTGTTCGCTTAAGCATACATCGAGCTGGAAGGATCTACCTTTCCGAGACGGACGTACTTATGCTGTCGCACACGGGTGGACTTCTGCTTGTGAGTTGACAGTCCCGTTCGATCTCACGCTTTCAAGACGGCTCTGGCTCTGGCTCAAGCGGAGGCCGCTGCAATGCACTGGATCGCAAACATGAGCGGAGGAGCCTGCGCACTGGTGATGCTCCTCCTCGCCACCACAACGAGAGCAGCATCGCCGACCACGTCCTTCTCCGAACAATGCCTCGCCTTCCAACCCACATCCCTCCTCCCCAACTCCATCATTCGCCTCCACGAACACATCCCCTCGACCACCAACATCACCCTTCCGGGAATGGACCCAACCTGTGCTCGTACCTCCCAAGTCATCCCCATCGAAGCCTGCCGCATCGCCCTCACAATCCTCACCTCCAATCGCTCCTCCTTCATCTTCGAGATCTTCCTACCCACCGATTCAGCCTGGTCAGGCCGCTATCTAGCCACAGGAAATGGTGGTATTGACGGCTGCATCAAATACGAAGACATCGCCTACGGTCTCTCCCATGGCTTCGCGGCGACAGGGACGAACAACGGCCACAACGGCAGCAGCGGCCAAGCGTTCCTCAACAACCCAGATGTCGTTCTCGACTTCTCCCACCGCGCACTGCACACCGCTGCTGAGGCTGCCAAAGTTCTTATTGCAGCTTTCTACGACAAAGTGCCGGACAAGAGCTACTACATTGGATGCTCAGGTGGTGGGAGGCAGGGAATCCAATCCGCGGACTTGTACCCACACGACTTTGACGGCTTGCTAGTCGGATCGCCGGCGTTGAACTTCAATTACATGTCTGCGTGGTGGGCGAGCTTTTACACCATTACCGGTGCGAACACTAGCGAGGGTTTCATTCCAGCTGCAACCTGGCAGGGTTTTATTCACGACGAGGTGATGCGGCAATGCGATGAGCTAGACGGCGTGAAAGACGGCATCCTTGCTGACCCGGCTCCTTGTGCTGCAATTTTCCGCCCGGAAACCCTTCTCTGCGACTGCTCCACCCCCAATACCCCTGCGGGCGCGAACGCAACCTGCCTTACTCCCAACCAAGTCTCCGTCGTCCGACAGGTCTTCTCTCCATTATACGGCACGTCCGGCCAACTCCTCTACCCATCCCTTTCGCCCGGCGCTGAATCCGCCGCCACACAGCGCCTGCTCTCCGGCACCCCATTCCCCTACTCAGTCGACTGGTTCCGTTATGTAGTCTACTCCAACCCAACCTGGGACCCTGCATCATTCACCATCGCAGACGCAGATGTCGCAGAGCGCCTCAACCCGGGCAACGCTCGATCCTGGCCGTCAGATCTATCCACTCTACGCGACGCCGGGAATAAAGTGTTGATCTACCACGGCGGAGCGGACCAGCAAATCACGCACTTCAATACCGAACGGTGGTATGACCGGCTGTCAAGATCGATGGACTCGTCCAGCGAGGAATTAGACGAGTGGGCGAGGTTTTTCAGGATACCGGGGATGGGACATTGTAGTGGTGGAACGGGCGCGGCGTGGAAATTTGGACAGAGTGCTGCAGCGGCGGAGGGTTTGCGGTACGAAGGGGAGAGGAATGTGTTGAAGGCTTTGGTGGAGTGGGTTGAAGAAGGGAAGGCGCCAGACAGGGTGCTCGGAACGATGGCGGAGGGTGGTGGGACGAGATGGCATTGTCGGTATCCGGACGAAAGTGTTTGAAGGATGGGGCGTGGACGTGTCGATGAGTTTGTCGGGCACAAAACCGATATGTGTCGCTACTACACCTAGGGGAACACGCAGTGTTATATGTTTAAGCGTGGGGTAGAGACTCTTTTTCATCGGGCACGGTCGATGACGACGATGAGTCTCGCTATTCGTCGTCATATGCGGTCGTCGTCCTCCAAGTTGCGGCCATGCTTTGAGAGGATAGAAGTTGTAGATTTCGTCGTGGCAAAGTCGTAGGAATGTGATGCCGGATGAACGTAATGCCAATGGGTATGCATCCACCGCGAGTTTGCGCACGCGACAGCCATAAGCCAACAATATGTTACAACCCCGCAAAGACCCGAGAGCTCTGGGTCCAAAGCTGAACGCTCGATCGCCAGAGCTCGTCTAGTCGCATCGACAAGGACCTTCTCGTGCTGTGAGACCTCGCTGAATCTAACGAGATCTGGAGGAAAAAACCGAACAGAAGGGCTCGGAGAATTAGTACAGTCATTGTTCCGTCCACCATTCAGGCTTGTCTGGAGTAAAACGAATCCGGACCGACCTCGTATGACGACTTGCAAGGAAGTATGTTAGTTGAGGCCTGCTAAATCAGTGGCACGACGGCACTAAGCTCGCGCTATCCAGGGGTATATTCACTCAATTATCAGATAATCTGATAAGACTTGACCTCATCGTTCGTCGTTCGTCTAGGGGCAGCAGTCACTCGGCGACTCGATTCCCTGCGATCCCGGAGGTAGTCGACCATCACGTTTCTTGTGGAAAGCGAGCCTCGCTGCAGCACGATAGGGGCACTGCTTTATTATCGCAGCTCAGGAATGATCATCTGCAAAAGGGGTCCTTCAGAGTCCAGACTCACACGTCTTCTCAACAAGAATTGTGGCCGCTGCAGTTCAGGCGTGATGATGCCCCTGTCTTACGAGCAAGGGCAACGCTCCGACAATTCGGAATGAGCTGCCAGGGACCGGGAAAACAAGATCCTCTTGTAGCATGGGTCGTTTGCGGAACTGCGTCATATTGAGCAAGAAAGCGCACAGAACGACATTGTTGCTCGAATGATCGACGGGACCACGTGGGAACAAAGTACAGCTGGCAAACTGCAGGCACGAGTGGTGCTCATTCCCGGAACTTATCGCCGCTCGTTTGCGGCACGTGCTGCCAGCTTCTTGCTCTTCAAGGCTCACATTGGCCTGGAGAATCATCATCCGGTTCAAGGGGTGGATGTTGGTTCCTACTTAGGAAAGAAACGACAAAGTCGTTAGGATCGCCGGCAAGACATTGAGCTGCGATCGAAGACCGGGTAAGATGGAGTCGCGATCGAGTACCGGGCAAGACGGCGTTGCGATCGGAAGGCTGGCAAGATGGAGCTGCGATCGGGGACCGGGCGAGACCTGCGAGGTGAACATAAAAGCCGCTTTCCTCGCAGTGTCTCATCGACTCTGTTCCATCAAACCACAGAACATCTGATCACTGGAAACCTTCTTCAACATGCGTCCCTCCACCGTCATTACTTTGACTTCTTTCTTGGCTACTGGCATCGCCCGTGCCCTTCCCCAGTACGAGCTTGGAGGCCACTACGTTCCTCTCGCAGCCGACACGAAGGACCTTCCCGTGAAGCGCCAGTACGAGCTTGGAGGCCACTACGTGCCTCTCGCGGCCGACACGAAGGACCTTCCCGTGAAGCGCCAGTACGAGCTTGGAGGACACTACGTTCCTCTCGCGGCCGACACGAAGGACCTTCCCGTGAAGCGTCAGTACGAGCTTGGAGGCCACTACATTCCTCTCGCAGCGGAGTCAAAGAATCTCCCAATTGAGGAGAAGCAGATTTAAAGGTCCGTTGTTGTTTGCTGTTTCGGCTTGGATCGCGACTGACATGTAAGCTGCAGGATCACGGTCCCCATTCCCGAGGCAACGAGGACACAACGAAAGAAGACTCACACTGAGGGTTCGCAAACGCACTTTGTCTAACGCTTCTGCTGGGTGGCGCAATGTCTTCGCCATGAACTCGCACTTGGTCGCAAGAAAGCTGGACGTTCCGAGCCCCGGGATCATTGGTGATGATGTTCAGATGCAACGCAGGCGGAGGAACCTTGATATATGTCGCTCGCTCATAATTCCTATATCGATATAAACGTCAAAGGTTACACGAATCGAACTTTGCTCGCTTCTTGAAGTGACATGGGGTTGATAGCTCACAGGGTATATCCTCCCGCCCCTACAACCTCCCATCCTCTGACACCTCTCTTCTCCTCTAACTCGACAACCCACCAAAGCGCCTGTCTCGCCCTCTTCACCTCGCCACTCAATTCACAGGCCCTCGCAAACGCCATCCACGCCTCGGAGTCGTCCCAGCCGGTGCCCAACTTTGTCAAATTCGAGAGGAGCATATACGCGCGATCCCTCGCCGCGAGACGGTTCAATTCCGCTGGCGTGGGGTCTGGTCTGACTCTTCGACCGGTAGTGGTGGTGGGTTCGTCGGTGTCGTCTTCGATGACGGGACGGGGTTTCTGGTCCAGGAAAGAGGGAGTGCCGACGAGGCTTGGTCGACGAGAGGGGCCACTGGAGGAGCTCGTGGGTCTTGGAAGAGTAGGGCGTGCTTCGCGGATCAGTGGATTGGAAGCTATTAGCAGAGGCCTGGTGCTTGGAATGGGCTCTTCGGCAGGGAGGATCTCTTCGAAGATGTCGAGGAGGAGGTTCGATAGGCCGATGATGGCTGTCGGATGGTCGGGCGAGAGGGAGACGGCTTGTTCGTAATGAGAAAGGGCGGCGAATGGTTTAGAGAGGGCGAGAGAGAGCTGAGCTTTCTGTGGAGAAAGTTAGCGAGAGCATGGCATGTCAGTGGGAAAATAGCACAGCTTACAGCCGCCCAAACATCAGCCAGCAAGTCGTCGATACTCTGCCCTTTGCCCCAGCCTTTCAAACACAACTTCATCGCACTTGTGCCGCCATCCTCCCCTGCAAGACCCGTTTCCAACGCCTCGGCAAATCTCGCCGCGTTTGAAACCGCATTTTGTGCATCGTCGTACGTTTCGGCACGGATATACAATTCTGCAATGAACAGCCAAGTCTTGACCAAAACTCCAATATTCTGTCGTCGTTCGTAATAAGGGGAAAGGTGTGGTTCTGGGATAGTGGATGCAGATGCTGGATGAGGTGCAGGAAGTCGAACATCTTGACGAGGAGGTTGATTATCGTGTCCGGGAGGCGCAGGTAGATTTGTGTGAGCTTCGTTGTGAGGGATTGCTCCGAGATGCTGCTGAGCGTTCGACGTGTCTGCTGTCTGTGGTTGTGGCAATGTGGTGTTTTCGTTCGAAGATATCGGATCCTGATCGCTGACCGTGAGACTCTCATCTCGTGTTCGAGAACGACTTGCGTCTCCATGTCTCCGACCATGGAAAGGTAGATGCGGTAGGTGTGGGTGATGTGCATGGCGGCCTCGAGGCTTTTCTGCGTCTGCCTTGTCGCCATTCGTGACAGTGATTGCGATCGGCGAGCTCAGATCTTGCGTGTTGTTGTCTGACGTCGCCGCCGATGGGGGCGGCAGGAACGTGGTGTTGTCCGCAGATGCAAGCGAAAGCCTCCTGGACGTCCCCTTTTCACTGCACACTGACCTTGAAGATCTCGGCCTGATGCTTCCCGCTATACTTCGTAAAGTACCGCCGAGTCTTGAGTTAGTCGTCGGCACAGCAGGTTCTGGTTTCTGGCTCCTGGTAGGCAGTCCAGGACTGCCGAAGAGTCGTGAATAGACACTGAGTAGCTCATCTGTCATGTCGACCGCCGCTTCGGGTCCTTCTGTGAGTTCGACCAGCGCAATCTCAGTCATCTTGATTTGAAGGATGCCCTCCTTTTCGAAGCCCTCCATCTGATCGACAAGCCCTCTCGCACCGAAGTCCGACGGAATCGCTTTCTCGGGATCTCTCAGCATAGTCTCCATCGGTTGGCCGAACAGCACAAGAGGATTTCCAAACTGTTTGAACGAGGCCTGACACATCTGCACAGCCGCTTCGAATTCATCGTCGGCGGTAAGGCACACCGCCAGCAGATGCCACAGTGGTATCAATTTACGCTTGCGATCGTGTGGTGACGGGGAGCCTGCGTCTTCGCGTACGATGTCTGGCCTGTCCCTTGACTCAATTACCGATCGAACCACGTCGATGGCCCCCGAGACATCCCTCTGTCTTGCCAGAACCAGAGCTAGCGAATACGCCGTCTCAACACTGTCCTCATCATATCTCTGCGCTCGTCGGAGGTTGCTCGCCGCTTGCTCAAGCAGGCCGGGTCTGTCGCTGGACTCAAATGTCAGGCTGGCCCAGTGTGCTTGACTGATGCCCATGGCTCGGTATGCAGCTGCAAGACTTGTCGGCTTCAGCGCCGATGCCGAAGACTGGCTGGCAGGGCGCTCATAATCGTGATCACCACCATTTGTCAACATCCTATCCGCAGTGATCGGCCGTTTCTGATCCAGCCATTTCTGCAGGGCCCCGGTAGTCTCAAGTGCTTTCTCGGCCTGCTCTCGATCACCATATCGACAGAGCACCCGGACAGCCTCTGCAACGGTAATCACTGCCTCGTCGTCATCGTCAAGCCCGATCGAGCGCTTTCCGGTCTTCTCTTCACGTGCTTTGCCCTTGTCGGTGATCTCCATATAGCTGTTGAAAGCATGCATGGCGAGGTCAAATTCCCCCAGAGCAGTATGGACAGTGAATAGATGTCGCAAGATGGGTGTCGAGTGAAATGTCTTCGTAGCCGCGCGATAGAGGATGTCCAGCACGATTCGAGAAACAGCGTTCTTGCCTCCCTCTTCCAGATCTGAGTCTGTCCACTCACCGCTGGAGAATGCTCTCCAGTTCGTCACGACTTGCTCTGCCCATTCTTCGACTTCAGTGTTACTCTGACTGGCTTTCGGAAATTGTGTCTCCTTGATCAGAAGAGTTTCATATGTCCGCTCGACTTCTTTGATCTCCTTCCTCTGGGCTCGTTTCGACGCACTGTACTTTTCTCTTGAGTAGTCCGGCCCAGCAATCACAAACAGATCATGATTTGCCTGAGGTGTGGTATTGTAGAGAAGACCGTGTTGTAGAATCGTCGAAAGTAGATCATAGTATGCCTTCCAGACCTGCCTTCGAGGGATGTCCACATTCGATGTTCCAGCCGAATTTGTTTCCCCAGCCCTGTCCCAGAAGGCTGCCCATGCCTTGAACGCGGTATAAGTCTCGCTGAAGTCCTGCGCAGAAGGCGACGGCATTTTCTTGACACTGTACATGCAAGCACTCGCGAGCAGTCGTTCCGTCCATCTTCTTAGCTCCGCACTGCGATGACCAGGCGTCTGTATGACCGCGGATTGGTAGCACCCTCGAGCATCGCTGTGTCGTCCGGTGGATTCTAGACACGCTGCGCGTATATACGCCGCCTTGACCGTGCAGACCTCCAGCCATCCCAGTGGAGCTGCTGCGCTCTTCACCGACTGTCCAGGTGGTGTTGCTCCCTCTAACACTTTTAACGCATCGATCGGCGACTCTTGCATCCAGTATATCTCCGCTAGGCATATGCTGGCCACAAAGGCATCATCGGGATAGCTCTTTGCGGAGGTCGCGGTGGTCGATTCGAGTAGTCGAGGGACGAGCTCACCGAGGCTGTGTAGACTGGATGTGGCGTTGGATGCGGCGGAGGTCGGTCGGTGGCTGGCAGTTGCAATCTGGCATTGCGATCGAGCGGCGAGTGTGAAAGCTGTGAGCTTCGTCAGGGAGTGGTTTCAGGGAGTCAACAAGGCAACATACGTACACTTCCTATCCGGTGCATGCTTTTCCACCTTACGGGCCAGCTCGGGCACTTCGCTCCAGTGGGCAGCACAGAGAGCCTGGTCGAGAAGGCCCAAGTATCGCGCGCCCTTCTCCGCGTTGGGTGATTTGTGGAGGCTCATGATTGCGGATAGCAAAGTGGTGAGGGTCGCGGAGGAGGTACAGCTTCGTGGACACGATCGCAGGAGTCGACGCTATCGCACCCGCATCTTTCACACAATACTTCTTCTTCGGCCGGACATCGAGGAGTGAGCGTTGATATCGTGGGACGTCGTGAAAGTGAGGTTGAATTGCGGGAAGGTCTTCATCTCGTCTCAGATCTCAGGAACGTGGGCCAGCTCCGATTCTTGGGTGGTCGTCACGGCCCGGCGCAAAGCCAAAATTTATCTCCGACTTCAGCTCGAGAAAAAGTTGCTTCCATCAGTCAAAAAGACATCGACATACGGTAGGCATTGCTTTGCTTTGTTGTCATCAAGCATGTCTCAGTCGACCGCCTCCTCTGTAGCCTTGCTGAAGGCACTGAACTATCGCATATCGTCGACAGCCACGGACACACTCCCGGCAGCCGCTACACAAATTGCCAGCTCACTCTGGAATTGCAAAAACATCCTCTCGGCCCCCACGGACACGAAGCAGAACAACGAAGCATCAATCGTGGTACATCGATTCAAGACTCAGCTCGGATCGCTTCTGAATGATCGCACTGTCGAAGGAAGATGGTCCGCAGTCGTTCTCATCAAAGCAACTATCGAGGCCGGCGGGGTTGAAATCCTGTCCAAATCCAATGTCTGGGTGCGCAGTCTGCTTGGGATCTTGAAGAAGCCGGAGCCGCCGACTACTCGTAGTCTGGTAGTGCTGACTTTGACCCGAATTTTCATGCTTACTTGGGACTACTCCAACCTCATCCGGGAAATCACCACGCCTGCGCTGACGGCGTTCATTCCGACATGTCTGGCCAATATTGAGAACAAGCGTTGCTCTTCGGGAGAAATGCAAACAACTCTCGAAGCATTTGCAGTATTGTTGCCGAGACATCCGACCATATTTAGAGCGAATGATGTGAAGCTGAGACAGATCTTGACCGATGTTCTCTTCTTGGCTGACGGTCGCCATTTCACGAACGAGCACAGGGAGATTGCGAATCGGCTGTGGGTTCTGCTGGCGAACTGTACGCCCAAACAAGGCGGAAGCGAGAAGTGGGAAGAGACATTGAAAGCTGCTGTGACAGCTGCACACTCTACCTCTGACCGGATCTTCCGCTCTGTAGTCGAGGACTGGCAGTCCACTACAGGGGTAGCACCGCCTTCTCAGGAGATACTCAACGGCGAGGTGCAAAGTGAGGATGGCGCAGGACTACCGGGCTGGAAAGGCGTGTACGCTGGGAGCGAGAGACTGGTGGCACTGCTTGATGTAATCGCATCCCACCTAACTACAGCTTCTCCAGGGACTGTCTCTGTTCGTGTTGGCATCGTTGCGGATCTTCTCGCCCGACTTTTCTCTATCATTCTGCCGCAAGCCGGCAAATTCGACTTTGTCAAGCCGAACAACCAGATCTCGAAGGACGAGCGGGAGGCCATGTTTTCCGTGCTGCCAAGGATACACGCTGCCGGCATCAACATCGCCATCTCTCTGCAGGATCGACTCGGGTCTCTCTTCATTCCGTGTGCTCAAGGTTTCATCGACCAGATCATTCGCGTTTTCCCGTCTGAGACAATTGATTCTCATGTCCGTTGCATGCTGTATCGCTTCCTCGCCAAAGCGTTGGACCTGATCGGGCCGACAATGTCAAAGAATGATTTTGTCGATATCGCACCGATCATCAAGTCCTGCTGTTCGGATGTCCTGCCAGACGACGATAAAACCTCCGTACCCAGCGTGAACGCAAACCAAGCCGGCATCAAACAACAACTTGGCCTGGCTCAAACCTCACAAACGCACCCGACTGAGTTCCGCGAACTGAGAATCGCCGCATCGATTCTTCTGGCAACGACGCTCTCTCGTCTAGATGCGCCCTGCGTTCTGCCCAAGCTTCGTGCGCAGATCGACCGTACGGCGGTGCTCGTCAGATTCCACGACCTCCTCCTTGCGAGTATCCTCAACCCGAGCCAGAAACCGAACAGCGCGCGCACGCAAGCCAGCCTCCTTCCTATCCTCGCCCGGACTCACCCATACTCCATCTCGACGGAAACACTCCTCCGACCACGAATGCCGCCTATCAAGACTGGATACAAACGCTCATCCGGCGACGATGCTGAAGAAGACGAGGACGACGAGGATGAAGAAGAGATGGAGGTGGAAGAAGCGGAACCCGAGCCCATCCCTGACCTGGAGCTCGAACCCGAAGTCGAGCCTGTGTACGAACATCAAGACGATCTTACCGTGTCGCAGCCCGATACCGCCGAGCCCACGCCCCTCGCTGCCCTTGCGCAGGAACCTCCTTCTTCATACGCTACTGCTGTTTCGTATCCTCAAGCAACGCCTACGGCCAAGCGACCAGCAGCCGAGAGTGCCGGGCAAGATATTGCTGCGAAACGAATGCGAAGTGAAGATGCTGTCGGTGGTGGTGAACAAGTAATTACGACGAGGACCGTAGTGGAAATGCCCGTCACTGAAAGAGACGTGGCGATGGGCGGTGCGGCAGCGGATGATGAGGACGATGGAAGTGGCAGCGACTTCGAGATGCCGACTCTGACCGCAGAGCTGAGTAGTGATGAAGAGGAGTAGCGAAGAAACCGATCCGGACTGTTCGGAGCCTGCACACCTTCTGTCCCCGGAACGAGAGTTCGTGTCGTTATACATTTCCTTGCCATTCTTCTGCGCCCAAGAACTCCCGTTGTTCTAGCAGCATTGATGTTGTCTCCTCAAAGTGGATGCTGATCATGAGTTGTAGCAGGACTAGGAAGCGGAAACATGTGGCGGGATTTGAAGGTAAACATCGGCCCCTGAGCTCATTCGAATGCAACCAAAGGCTGCTTGCATGAGCCGAGAAACCCTTGTACGATTTCTCGACGATCTCTCTTCACGACTATCGAATGCTTTCGATCTGGGAGTCTCTCAATCACCAGTGACGTTGCCCCAATAATACGCTTTTTCAAAATCGAGGCGAACACGAGGAAGAAACTCTCCAGTCATGACGCATCCCTAGGTAGCTTCGTCGGCCACCGTCGCAAACCACACGGGCATTGTCGCTCTGGGTCGCTGGCGCGATCCTCGCCTCGTTGACCAGGTACAGGGACAACGGCAAAGAACTTCTGCTCCTTAACAAGGCGGTCTACGTTCTCATCAGCTCGAGATCGTACCGACCAAGCACTCCATGTACAATCTTACCCTGCCCACGTCGCGATGTTCAAGGTTGGTAAAGGCGGGATGTATGCCTCACTCAGGGGTAGCACCAAACCACGATCAGGTTCAGTCCAGTGCGAGCAACGATGGAGCAGTAGGCATTGCGTTCGCACCTGGGAGTGATGGGGTAGTTGGGCCAGACATCGGCTGCGTTGTGTTCATCGATTGCCGGCATGTGAACCATATGCCAAAGGTGATACTACTTTGCTGGAAGCGGCAAGGGGAGCATACAATGCATATATCATAATTGTAGACTCATATCATATTAGGGGTATCAACCAACCGTTCATCCCTGCAGTACCACCATCGCAGCCACATCTTCTCGCAATTAACAACCTCCACCGCCACCACACCCTCCCCCTCCACCTCCACAACCTCCAAACCCACCTCCTGAACTGCCCCCAGCACACCCTCCAAAGCTTCCTCCACCTCCACTACAACCCCCAAACCCACCATTCGAACACCCCCCTCCATTCCCATCACCACAAGTCCCCTGACAACAATTCCCCACACTCCCCACTCCTACCGCCATACAACCTCCACCAACACCCACACCCACCCCGGCTCCGCAATAAGGCATCGGCCCCACAAACGGACTATACGCCGGAATATACACCGGATACCCATACGCCGCGCTGTAATAATAGTCATCCCTCTTCGGTTCCGGCTTGGCCTTCTTCCTCGCCCTCTCGCAAGCTTTATTGTAGTACTTCTCCAACTGCACAGCCTGCTTCTCCGCCTGCTTCGTATGACTCTTATCATCCGTCGGTCGAACAGCATTGTGCGCGGAGATGTGCACGTACGAGCCTGGGTCTTGCTGGAGAGTCGGGAGATAAGGCTCGATCTCCATCGTGCGGAAGGCGGATCGGAGACCGTGGGAGTGAGACTCGCGGACGGCTTCGCAGTACCAGCATGTGCATTCTGAGTAGGGTTTGTTAGTCATTTTCTGGTACGTTTTGGAAGTCCAAGCGAAGGCGTCGTTGAGTTTGAGTTCCGTGACTTTGTCGTCGTGGTCGATGAATTGTTTGCACAGCAGGACGGTGTGGGACATGTACTCCTTTGGACTCAGTTGATGAGTGTGCCAGGCGAGGTCGACGTCCAGGGTGGGAACGGCCATATCACGAGGGTACTTGGCCATGATATTGAGGAAGACTCCATATTTCTCGATGAGGCGGGACATGGTGTGCGGCAAAGCGGGGGAGTGCAGCCAGTCGATGTTGTGCATTTTCTCGATGAAGTTGCCTTGACGGATGACGGCACCGTTGAGGTCGAGGGCAAAAGCGCTGCAATTGTCCCAGTAGCGTGCCATGGTCTTGCGCACGGAGATCTTGATTGTCTTGGGCGCTGGGAGATCGAGGGACACACGCATGAGGGCTCTGTCCTTGAAGGCAGCTTCGAGGTCCTGGCGAAGGCGATCCATCGATGGGGCTTTCTTATCGCGGAGATGGAAGCCAAGCTCACGGCGAAGGGGAACGTTGAACTCGTCGAGAGCATCGTCTTTCACGCCAAAGGCTTTCCAGGGGATACCCTTGACACCGAGAAGTGTGCCACGCATGGGGAGGTCTTGGTCCCGGAGAATTCTGATGTCGTTGAGCATTCTGGCGGCGCGGAGGTGTTCGTGGTCGAAAAGGGTACCGCAGTAGTTGCAGACGTGGTACAAATCTTTGTCGCAGTACCCTGAGCCAGAGGAGACGATGTCATCGGTATTCTTGAGGAGGATATCCTTGTCATGCATGTCTTCAGTCAATTTGTAGAAGGCGTACGATCTGCTCTGATCGATAATGTTCCATGGCACCGAATTCCTTGCGCAGCATGAGGGGCATGGTACCACCTTGAATGAAGCCTGCGCGGCGTCGGGTGCAAGGCTGTCCCACGACTGGCTGGTCAACTCGCGCCAGTGTGCCTCGGAGCCAGGAGCATATTTGAAAGTCGTCGAATCGATGGATGCTGCGACGGTCTCCCAAGGCATGCCTCGCTTCCAAAGCGATATTCTTCCAGCCCTCAAGCAGTCTTCGAGATACGCCCTCGGATTGAGCATATGTGAGTGCCACACAATGAGCACGTCCACCGGCGGCATGGTGCTTGACTCGATGCGGTACTCATTTCCCGCATCGCCTTCAAGCAACCATCCCTTCTGACCCAGTACATTGAGAGACTTGCGCGTAATCGGTCGGCCAGTATCCATAGCTGTAAGCCAGGTCTCGTACCTGTCGACAGCCCGCTCAACGTAAATGGCCCATCGCTTCTCAGCGAGCCTCTTAAGGCACTCGGCTCGGCCATCATTATCAGCCGGAACTTGCTTAAAGGTGGGGTTCTGGATGCCGAAGAGTCCATCTCGGGAGGCAACGTCGGCTTTGAGTCGATAGAAGCACTCGAGAAGTTTGAGGTGAGCGATGCATTCTGCTGTCATAGGGAGACCATCCTTGCCGCGGCCAGGTATGCTCAGATTGCTGAAGCCTGCGGTGATGTCCGGGACATCGATGGCATGATCTGGGTCGTGGCGATCCTGGGATTGTTCGTAGTCTGGTGGTGGCTGATCTCGTAGAGAAGGCGGCCAGGATTGTGAGTCGCTGAGCGAGGCAGAGTCGGAAGCTCGCTCCGTCGTGACTGTGACTTCCTTCTTCTTGTCAGAGCGACTGAACAGTTTTGAGAGCCTGTTAGGCATATTGGTATGTTGTAGGGTTGTTATCGTATAGCTGATAGTGACAGGTGCATCAAGTTGGCTGGGGTAGATGATTCGAAAAGAGAAGTGCAGGCGGCACTACTTATACATTTGAGGCTATGACCGCCAAAGGAAGGAAGCCTGGGTCCACTTCGTATATCCGGTCGATGAGGTTTGAGGCCTAGATAGCATAGCTTCGACCGGGCCCGTTCAGAGTTTCGTCGGCATACCACAGTCCTCGTTGTTCTCCAAATGACTTGACACTGGTTGGACACCTACACAGCAAATGATTAGCGGGATGCTTGACCGCGGTTGAGCTTCTGGAAGGACCAAAGGAAGGTGTTATGCGCAGCCTGGTTGATGTTAGTAGCCCATCCATGGCGCCTCTTTCACAGCCCACTAGCTTGAGGCTTAGCAGCTATCACGTATAAACTTTAATCCTCGACGTCGGAAATGCGGACATATCTACATCATGGCGAGGACAATGTACTTTCCCGTGATCGGCATGCAATTGCAGGGCTGTGCAGGACAGAGCCCGGGTCGTGGCATAAATTCTGAGATGTCGTCGTCTATCAGCTGTTCCTAGGGTGTGAGGCCTCTCGGCTCTGCTCTGTGGTGATATGAGCCGCCTCGAATCGGGAGCATGTATCTCGTCCCTGTCGTAGCGGCCGAGGTGGCAATACTGCCGATCTCAGAGCGACGGCGCTCACACAGTCGGTTCCGCCCATCCATCGTGTGGTACAATCATGCAGCACGCTTCGTCTCGAAAGGCCCGCTCATAACGCCTTGCCCATGAACTTCCTCTTCGAGAAGCTGAGCCACCACTGTGAGATCCGTCAGCAAGAGTTTCCAATCCCAAAAGCTCTCCTCCACACCTCCCACTCCCTTCAATCACACTCACCTTACTCGGCACCCCCGTCCCATCCGCAAAGACCCGATTCAACAACCTCGCGGCCAACTCCTGCCTCATCTGCATAACATACTGCCTCAACACCTCTGCCTCATTCCGATCCCTCGGTGCTTCAAACATCTGATTCAACGGAAACCCCGCATCCCCCGGGACCGCGAAATTCGTATCCAACGCACTACTCATCACCGCCTTCTCCGCCTCTTTCCGTCCCATATTCGGCCGAATCTTGTTCAATGCTTCGGTGACGTATAAGATGCCATAGATCAGCACGCGGTCTGCGGGACCTTTGATCTCGAAGTTGCGGAAGAAGGTGTTGGCGCGGAAGAGGGAGAGGACTTCGTCGAGGGGGTCGTAGGATTCGTTGGAGGGGTCGATGTCGAGTTCGGTGGTGGAGGTGAGAGCGGGAAGTTGTTGGGCGGGACCGCGAGTGCGGGTGCGGAGGGGAAGAAGGGCGAAGTTGCCGATTAATTGTTGGTTGGGTTCGTCGAGGAAGACGGAGTGATAGGCGGGCATGGTGGGTGGTGGATGAACGAGGGATGTCCTCGATTGGTGAATGTGTTGTTGGTAGGTTTGTGTGTGTGTCGTTTTCTTGATTGCAGAGTCTCCTGTGCTGTCCTCCGAGTCCGCAGTGTCGATGTCGTGAAGTTGAACGCTCCCGTCGTCACAAGCGAAAGCCCGCCATTGCGTGGACAGCTCTCCAGCTGCCGGAGTTTAGCCGTGGGCATGCGCCGGGCCGATCTGGACGACGACCTCATCAGCAGAGACACTGGCAGTCCTCAGACCTCACATCGCCAACTCGCACTTCGCCATCACCGTCTCGAACCCGACGATCAACTGCGTAATATTCTGAGGACTACCTGTGGCCAATCACACATCATCGAACGACACCCGTACCTCTCACCCGATCCCGCCTCGCAGGCGGCGACGAGATATAGCCACAATGAAGCCCGTCGTTTCCGCCTTCAACGCATGGACATGGTGTGTATACTGCCAGCAGATAGACTTGCTAAAGCCAGGTCTATGAATGGACCAGCGAGCTAACCGCTGCCTTTCTGCGACAGCATCGTCATCTCCATCTTTGCGATCGTGATCCTCAGCACAATTGGCGGTACGTCTCGATACAGCCTCTCCGGATGCGATAGGAATGGAATCAGGACATGGAGCTGACTGGATTATGATAGGCATGTTCGCCAACAACAACCACTCCCTGATGGGATCAAAGGATGACCCGAAGGACGGAGCCAAAGTCGCTACGGCGGTGTTTAGTGCTGTGGCTGTATATGGAGTACGTTCTCCTCACATCCCTCCATCTGCGTGCACACAGTGGCAATACGAAACGACTCTCGTGTTGCCACTGGGTGTATTCAGCGTACAACGGGAGCATTCCTTGGATCATGGAGAGGAAGCTAATCTAGAGGATCATCTAGGCTTTCCTACTATTCTGCGGATGCCAGGCAATCTTGCACAAACGAGCAAGTCGGCGAGGAGAGATTGCACTGCGATGAAGGATGTTTTGAGCGGGGAGGCATGGGACGAGGAGCTGGACACTGAGATGCGACGGAGGAATGGAAAGAGCCTTGCGAGCTTGCGCGATTCTACGGCAACACATGATACATTTGCCTACCTTGTGCACAACCGATGACACTCGTTCTCACTCGAGAGGCGGAGATGGAAGCGATCGCAATGCTTGAGCAATGGTGTGAGCATGTTTGGATACTGCTTCTCGGAAGACTGGAGGCAGTGGACGGCGTTCTGGAGTCGAAATGGATTGAAGGTGCTATGCGACATAGAGGGGTATTACCACTCTTTGGTCGAGGTCAGAAACACGGTATGGACGCTGTAAGGCTACATCGAGCATATGATCCAAACGTTGAACACAGTGCACCCATACTATGGTTTCTCTGGAACACCCGGAACCTCACAACTATCTCGCCAGTTCGAAGTGTTGGCTCAGTACGAGCTCAGGGCTTTTGTTGGCTTTCTCTGCTGGTTATGGGCCATGGCATCTATATCAATCGCCTCCACGGTATCTTCGCTTGCACAATCACGGCTTGCTTCATCTAGGGAATAACACTGCACTGTAGAATCCGGAATTGAACAAGGTACCATCGCTGTGCTTCGCGGTATCTTGGTGACGTTTCGTCGCAGCAATAGATGAGAGTTGTTGTTGAGTTGCGAATCGAGGATGTGATAGCTGAGAGCACATGCGAGTTGCCCGGCAATAAGCGGAGAAAGCTGCGGCGAAAGCGCCTTCCCCGATTGGCTGTAGCTTTGGTAGACGATCTCTCCAGCTTCGAATATTCTGGAGCAACCATTCATTTCGCCAAACTCCATCGCTCCATTTCTCCATCTCTTCCCACCCATCCACGACCTCCGCGACATACCCTCGTTCGATCTCCATCATCTGGTCTCCCGAATACATCCTTCATTGGAACCCTCCAACAATCGCCACCATGCAGCGCGCCTTCACATCCGCCCCGAGGGCAATGGCCCGCTCATCATCGAGAATAACTCCCGGCTCGCTCGTACAACAACGATTCGCACACAAGGAGCTGAAGTTTGGGGTTGAGGGCAGAGCTGCTCTTCTCACGGGTGTCGAGACCCTCGCAAGAGCTGTTGCCACAACTTTGGGACCAAAGGGTAGAAATGTCTTGATCGAGTCCAGCTACGGCTCGCCAAAGATCACCAAGGGTATGCATGTACTCATATCGGCATATACCATCGAGCCATCGCTAACACAATCTTCACAGACGGTGTGACTGTCGCCAAAGCCATCACTCTCAAGGACAAGTTCGAGAACCTCGGCGCCCGATTACTCCAGGATGTCGCCAGCAAGACCAACGAAGTTGCTGGTGACGGTACCACGACCGCCACCGTGCTCGCCAACGCCATCTTCTCCGAGACCGTCAAGAACGTCGCCGCTGGCTGCAACCCAATGGACCTCCGCAGAGGTACTCAGGCCGCTGTCGAGGCCGTCATCGAGTACCTTCAAGCCAACAAGCGCGACATCACCACATCCGCCGAGATCAGCCAGGTCGCAACCATTTCCGCCAACGGCGACACACACATCGGTGCGCTTCTCGCCAGCGCGATGGAGAAGGTCGGAAAAGAGGGTGTCATCACTGTCAAGGAGGGCAAGACGATCACCGATGAGCTCGAGGTCACTGAGGGCATGAAGTTCGACCGCGGTTTCATCTCCCCATACTTCATCACCGACACCAAGACACAAAAGGTCGAGTTCGAGAAGCCTTTGATCCTCCTCTCCGAGAAGAAGATCTCCGCTGTGCAGGATATTGTTCCAGCTCTCGAGGCTTCCCAGCAGCTCCGCCGTCCTCTTGTCATCATCGCTGAGGACATTGACGGTGAGGCTCTTGCTGTCTGCATTCTGAACAAGCTCCGTGGTCAGCTTCAAGTCGCCGCCGTCAAGGCTCCCGGCTTCGGTGACAACCGCAAGAGCATCCTCGGAGACATCGCCGTCCTCACCTCGGGAACTGTCTTCACCGACGAGCTCGATATCAAGCTCGAGAAGGCCACCCCAGACATGCTCGGCTCCACTGGCTCCATCACCATTACCAAGGAGGACACTGTTATCCTCAACGGTGAGGGTACCAAGGACATGGTCAGCAACCGCTGCGAGCAGATCCGCGGCGTCATCGCCGACCCAACCACCTCGGACTACGAGAAGGAGAAGCTCCAAGAGCGTCTCGCCAAGCTCTCCGGCGGTGTTGCCGTCATCAAGGTCGGCGGTGCCTCCGAGATTGAAGTCGGCGAGAAGAAGGACCGCATGGTTGATGCTCTGAACGCCACTCGCGCAGCTGTCGAGGAGGGTATCCTCCCAGGTGGTGGCACTGCGCTCCTCAAGGCCGCCGCCAACGCCCTCAACAACGTCAAGACTGCCAACTTCGACCAGCAACTCGGTGTGTCCATCGTCAAGAACGCCATTACCCGCCCTGCACGCATGATCGTGGAAAACGCCGGCACCGAGGGCTCCGTTGTCGTCGGCAAGCTCATGGATGAGTTCGCTTCGGACTTCAACAAGGGCTTCGACAGCCAGAAGGGCGAATACACTGATATGATTGCTGCTGGTATCCTTGATCCCTTCAAGGTTGTGCGCACCGGTTTGACTGATGCGTCTGGTGTTGCATCCCTGCTCGGAACAACTGAGGTTGCCATTGTCGAGGCTGCGGAAGAGAAGGGCGGTGCGCCAGGCGGAGGCATGGGTGGTATGGGCGGTATGGGAGGCATGGGCGGCATGGGCTTCTAAGCGGATCGAAGCATGTCGTCGTGCTGACTGCTGTTTGCCACCGAAGAGGCGCCTCGTGCGCTATGATACCCACGCTTTCCGCAGCCCTGTTTCGCCCAATCACCGGTCTTGACTTTGAACTCGGAGCCGAATGGGACGGAACTTGTACAAAAGAACTGTCGTCGAGCACTCCGATTTGTGTTCACGTTACACTCCACTCAGCATGCATGGAAAGGAAGGAAAAGGAGAACGGAAAAGGAGCTTGGAATGTATATGGTATTGTAACACCACATTGTGTGTTTTGTATTTGATTGATAGCGTTTGTGTAGTAGATAGAAGAAGAAGAAAGCCTTTGAAAAGTTCTATTCACACACGAAGAAGCGCATGTCCTTTAGTGTCCAGTCTCGCCTTTCGTCGACAGCGTGCTAGCTGATGATGCAGCATCCGGCGAGACGAGCACGACGCTAGCACGAATCAATTCCTTGCCGTGCGCACGTCTCCCGGATGACAGTCAACGAAAGCACTCGATGTGGTGCGCGGTGCTACACGGGAGGATGCGAGCGAGCGTCGATCCGTTCATGCTTAGCGACGACCATGCATTCGGATACACGAGTACAGCAGCACGAAGAGGGCGCAACGAAGGAGACTGGACTGGAATGGACGTTTTTCCCTTACCGGAACTTGAAGATGATGATGTCGTGGTCTCGGGACAAAAAAAAGCGCTTTCGACAAGATGGAATTGAATTGCTCGAGGTTTAAGGCACGAAGGAACGGAACCGTCCATCTCACCAACTTTCCTCCGCAAGGTTCGTCTTTCCTTTCAATTCCGAAACGCCTCCACTTCCACGCCTGTAGGTCCGCCCACGGTAGAGAGTCCAAGGGGGAGAGAAAATGCCTGGTTTCAGCAAAAGCCCGCAGCGCATTATCCAGCCGCCATCGACCGCTGTCAAAGACCCGATAGGCAGCACATCGCCCTCCCTCTACCCCCCGGCATGTCAACACGCAAACGCACCCGTCCATGCAAGGGACAGCAAAACGGAAACTTTTGGCACGCTTCGGGGGAAGCAGCCCTCCAACTTTGAACGCACGTTTCCTCTTACAACAACGATGAAATTAGGATTTTGAAGACGCAGAGTAATAGAACGTATAGCAAAGATCCTCTGCCGCTACTCTGATATTAAACAATTAACATCGATGGCCACGGAGCTGCAGTTCGAAGCATGAATTCCATCGAAAGGGTACCTTAACATGCACCACAAGAAAGGACATTACCCCGATATTGGTCAAGTCGGTGTTGCAAATGCAAAGTAGCATATCGAGAGCTTGCCCCGGCGGAGAAGTGTCCAAGGTTTTCTCCCAAACCTGGCCACCACTCCGCTCAAATCCACGCCGGAAATTCGTATACAATCTATACACACCACCCCACAACCCCTTACGGATTCGGACGAACATTGCTCAAACGCGTCTCTCGTCCAGATGTCTGCAGAATTTCGGACCACTGACCCATGACATTCCATCCTTCGCTCTTTGAGATCTTCACAATGGAGACGTGCCTTATTACGAGGGAGAAATGCTAGACGAAGCACGCAGATGGATCACATCACAAAGCGCTACTTCGATGGGAACACGTCTAAGATGAGACAGAAGGAGACGGGGAAAGAGAGAAATCGAAATCACCGTTGCAGACTTCAAAGTCCTGCGTCTGTCTTTCCCGCAAAGCCATCGTCCAATATACCGGGTATCTTATGCGCTCCAAGGAAAACAACAGAACTCCCATACAACCCAAACCTTCCCTTCCCAAACACCGCCTTGTCCTCATCCCCCACTCTTCATCACTTTATCAAAGCAGCCCATCCCCCTCCGCCCCCCTCCTCAACCCCGTCGCAACACCCCTCAACCTCTCCGTAAAAACCCCCCAAACATCCCCTACTCCTCCCTCCTCCTCCTCCTCCTCACCAACCCCCTGCGTCAAAGCACTCATCCCATCAACCCGTTGATGATACCTCACAAATTCCTCCACCGCATCGACTAGTCCGCCGAGCTTGCCAGCTTTCAGACCTCCCGCTACCACCGCACGGACTTGAGGATCGAGACAGAAATTCGCGAGGACAACGGAGAGGTATCCGAATGCTACGTTTGAGAAGCCGCTCGCGAGAGAGGAGGCGTTGTTTGTAGCGGCGTGGTTGCGGCGGAAAGTTGAGACGAGGTCGTCGAGGAGGGGGCGGGACTCGGGTCGTAAGGAGTGGAGGCGAGCGGGGGTGGAGGAAGTGGTGAGGTTGATGGATATACCCATTGCGAGTACCAACAGATCTAGCGGGAGGTTTGCTTCCGGCGTCGGGTCCGGGATGGAAGTGGCGGTGAGATCGATGTCCGAGGAGAAGGTCAAGCTTGGGGAGGAAGGTGGTAGAGGAGCGGTGGCAGCGAGGTGAGTGAAGCCAGTGGAGATGGAGGTGAGGAGTGCGTGGGTCGTTGTAGGGTTGGAGGAGAAGAGGCGGACGTTGCGGGCGTTGTCGTTTGTGAGGTTTAGACACAGGCGGAGGGTGAGGAAGGAGACGTGTTGGCGTTGCGGGGCGGCGTCCGGGGGTGGAGGGATCGAGAGGAGTGCGGTGAGGCGGGTGATGACGGAAGAGGGCCAGGAGAGGGAGATGGTACTGGTTGAGAGGGATTCAAGGATGGAGACGGATAAGAGGAGATCGGTTCGTGGCGTGGCTGCGGAGAGTGTGTCCAGCTCGGCTTGGGAGAAGACGACTTCCTCGAGGTCGTGGGAGGAAAGAATCTCGGATCTGTCGCCCGAGCGGCGGAGTTTGCCGATCAACAAGTCCAGGGCTTTCAATGCGATGGCGCGGCTGGTGATCAAAGTTGGTAGATCATCAGCCCACAGAACTTCGTTCTTTGCCAGGTTGGTGACAAAGTCCGAGAACGTTGATATGGCTGCCTTGGACATGTTGTTTCTCCGTTCACGCGCCAGCTTCCTCGGATCAGTCCGCCCGTCCAACAGCCGCACAAGCCAAGGCAAGCCTCCACCATCCCGGAACGTCTGCGAAGCATGCTCGGGAGATCCACCCGCAAGCATCACAGCGAAGCTCGTCGCCAAAGCATAGTCCGCCACATCATCAGGAGCAGTCCCGCATTCCGCCAAAAGGCGCTGCTCAAAGCCCTGGCGAAAGAATCTTTCCACCACGCCTTTCTCCACAAGCTTTGTTGCAATTTCAACCATAGCAGATCGCCTCCTCCCGCGAGCGGAATGGTTGTGGTCGGCAATATCGTCCATCAAGCTACCAATGTCATCCATGAAACGCTGGTGCCCGCCGCCGGCTCGCAGCTCGTGGATCGTACGCAGTCGTCCTGATGCGCCTTCGTCCTCGCTGTCCTCGACATCAAATGCTGAGTTCTGTGAATTTGCGGCCGCCTTCCCAGATGCTCGTCGCTCTGGCGCTGATGGACGTTGCGGCGTCTGAGATGGCATCTCCATCATCAAGCCGTCTTCGAAGCTATCCTCAGGCAAGTAAGATCGCACGCGCGCATATGTTATCCTTGGCCCGGTGGTCTGAGTCGCCACCTGAGTTTGAGATTGAGAGACTTGCTCAATGTTGCCATCTGCCATTTCGACATCTGACTGCGGATCATCCTCGTATTCGTCTGAAGTTCCCTCGCTCGAGCTGCTTCTTGCTGACGCTTTCAATCGATCCACCAATCTTGGTTGTTGACGACCCACGTCCGAGCTTGACTTTGGCATCATTCGAGAGGCCGCAGTGGTTGGCTTTGATGATCTCCTCGTGCTACCAATGTTCAGGTCCTTCATGGGTAAGACGCTGGGTGATGATGCCACTGCTGTGTCACTCGGGAATAGTCGACTCCACGCTTGGGCCTGCTTGGGTGTCATTCCAGCACTCACCTTGAACGCTGTCTTCGGAGACGAGGTTGAACCAGCATCGACGATTATTTGAGGAGTTGCGGGCCTGCTCATCATCTCGGGCGGCGACTGCGCTGTGTCGGTCGTATCGGTATCTATGGGAAGCATCTCACTCAGCCGAGCAGGCGCAGATTCCATTTTCCGAGGTGATGAGTACGTCGTCAATTTTCCGCGTCGCTTACTTTGCTGAGCCGGTATTCGCTTTGAGGGAATGGAATCATTCCTCGTTGCTTCGTTGGCGCTTGAGTCGGGAAAGTCAAAGTCGTCCTGCTTCGCCGGCTTCTCCTCCCTCTCAGCTGGTTCGGGTGTACTGCAATCAGGAGCTTCCGTGACATCTGCCATGACCGTGTCCTGCACATCGGCATTCTGCTTGTCGGATCTGGTCCGCTTTCGAGGGCTTGCTGATCTTCCATTGTCCGGCCCAGCTCGCTTCTGCAATCGTGATGCCGGTTTCACATTCTCAGTTCTGCTTGACTGTCCACTCGAGCCTGACTGTAATCTCTTCGCTTTCAATCTCTCTGCCGCGCTCATCACCCGCGGACTAGGAGTGTCACTGGTTATGCTCTCCACGTTTCTCTCGAATAACTTCTTCGTAGCAGACGTTGGATTCGCGACCAGTGCAAGGCCGCTCTCACTCGTATTGGAATCTTTCACGTCTAATCTCATTCCATCGTTGTTTGTATTGGTAGAGTCAACTCTGCTTGCCGTCTTTGTCACGCTCGTCTTCTTTTTCTCCCAAGGTGCGAGCTCGACCTTTGGCTCTTGAAACCTCGGTGCCTTTACCTTTTTCGCAAATCGTGGTGGAGATCGCGCCTTGACAGGAGACAGCTCGTCAACATCCGACGACTCTGTAGACGAAACATCCCATGCATCCTTCTTTTTTGGTTCCGCCTTCCTCTTGACTGGCTTCAGTTTTGAAGGTTTCGCTTCTGCCTTTTGCGAAGACGCCGGACGCTGCGACTGAGAGTTCCGAGAGATGGGTACCGTGGGCGCCGCCAGTTCGTCATCCAGGGAATCCAGATCGGTGAAGTTCCACGAGTTGACCGACCGCGCGGTCTTGCCGTATGTGGCCTGCTTGCGCCGACGTGGCTGCTGCATTGATATTGTGGCCATGTTGACCGACCGAGAAGTCTGATCTTCGGCCGGAGAGGTGTTGGAATCAGCTCGGTTCCATTGTCGTCGCTGCAATCAGCTGAAAGAGTCCTTTGGCGAAGGCAGTCCGAATGCGCCGGTCGTGATTGCTTTGGATTCAGCGGTGGAATCGTCAGTCTCACAGGCCAGCATAGACCTGAAGCTATGTATCGATCTGCTGGAGGGCGAGGTAGAGGGTTGTATGCAAGCGATGGTTGTGTCGGAGGATGTTGTGTGTTGTTCGGCACAAACAACGAGATGAGCTGCCCGCTTGCCCGCAAGCCTAAGCGATAAGACAATGGAACTCCACCTCCACCATGTGATGTTGGAATACGTATAATACGTAGTCTGTACTTGACTCGTCGACATCTTCCACGACATCTCCCGTGCGACTCATTCGACTCGAACTTCCAGCATGGCTTCAGAAGGACAGCCATCACCAGTGATCCGGGTAAGCACTGATGAGCATAGTTCTATCTCGTCAAAGCATGTGGCTAACTCGTATATTCTTCCATGTCTCAGGCTCCAAGTCAACAACTTGGCCCGGACTACAAGACATCGACCGACAGACCAACAGCCACCGTCTCCACGAACCCGAAAATCCACAATCTGCACATCTTACCACAAACTCCTCAGCTCATCGCTCTCCTGACGTGTGTCCCCAGACCTCCCGATCCCACAATCCCTCAAAACTAAACCTCTCCTCGACAGCATGCTCCGCGACAAAACCACCGGCCGCGCAGACTTCATCTTCCACTCCAACCGCATCTCCCGCCTCCTCGTCGAAGAAGCCCTGAACCACCTCCCCGTCCTCCACCACACCATCACCACCCCCGTCGGCCGCACCTACGCCGGCGTCGAATTCGAAGGCAAAATCTGCGGCGTGTCCATCATGCGCGCCGGTGAAGCCATGGAGCAAGCCCTCCGCGAATGCTGTCGTTCCGTCCGGATCGGCAAGATCCTCATCCAGCGTAATGAGGAGACGTCCCAGCCGCAACTGTTCTACGACAAGTTGCCGGAGGATATCAAGAATCGATGGGTGCTGCTTCTGGATCCGATGTTGGCGACGGGCGGGAGTGCGTTGATGGCGGTGGATGTGCTGTTGAGTAAAGGTGTGCCCGAGGAGAGGATTTTGTTTTTGAATTTGATCGCGAGTCCCGAGGGGGTGCAGAATTTTGCGGATAAGTTTCCAAAGGTGAGGGTTGTGACAGCGTTTGTGGATCAGGGGTTGAATGAGAAGAAGTGAGTAAAGCAAAGAGACGTATGATGGACTTGATCGCATGCTGACGATATTTTCTAGCTACATTGTTCCTGGACTGGGTGACTTTGGCGACCGATTCTATACACTCTGATCACCGGCAAGTATAACTCGTACGATGCGACACTTTCCAAGAGCGGTAGCCGGAGAGGGTATCTTATCTTGCTCTTTCTCTCGCTAAGCCTTTATAAAAAGCCATATTGACTATTTCGCACGTCTAAATCTCGCAGGCATCGATATATCTCCATGATGTATCCAGGAAAGCAATCTTGATAAAGTCTACGCCGGAAATGCAGATCTTTGGCACTTGGAAGGGCCCCCTTACAGGGAGAGCGAAGTTTTTCGCTTGTATGTCCTGCATGCATAAGCAAGGCGCAAGCTACACCGGTTTTTGCGCTCCTTACCGCCACAGCCTGCTCCGCTCCCGCCTTTCCCTGGCGATAATACCTCTGGACATCCCACTGTTCCCCCAGTTAACCGGTCCACCACATTATTGCACGACTGTGATGTGCAGGCACACTCACTTGCTTACCTCATCTTCCATCCCAACAATTTGACAGCAAAGCCTCACGATCATATCAATCCCCAAACTCCCAGGCTCGTCATGGCCGAGGCGATTGCGGTCCTCGGGTTGATCGGAGCCATTATCAACATCACCGAGGCTATTAAGGAGACATACAAGATTGCTGCTGCTGCCCACAAGCTACCCGAAGCTTTTGTGGTGGTCAACGATCGCATCCCAGTGGTACAAAAGACGCTTGCTGTGATCCAAACGGCATACCGAGGCGCCGAAGACGAGACCGCCATTCGAGAGAGTCTGAACACCTGCAAGGAGAATGCCGAGGACTTGAGATATATCTTTGAGCAAGTCTGCACTGTCGAAGGAGACGGAGTACTGCGAAATAATCAAAAGGCGCTCAGATATCAAAAGGCGCTCAAGAGTTGAGAATCTTTTCCACAAGATCCTCGACACATTGCAGACACTACAAGCCTTCCACATCTTCAAGAATCTCTTTCTCATGGAAGACCTCGTCGCCGCCATCGAGGAGATTGGAGCTGTCGATCCCTCGATCCCGGAGACCGCCAGCACCACGATCTGCTCTTCCGGGACTGGAGCTCTTTTCAACACTGGCTCGGGCCACATGGGAGTGAAGCAACAGAACGGAGATGGAAACTACCAGGCCGAGACCATCTACTTCCAAGCCCCTTCAGGTACGAAGCCCCGCTAAATTTCGTTGGCAAGATGGGAAGCATTTTGGCTGTACCCAAAGCAAGGACTAGTCGGACTGCATGGGGCAGAAAGGACAGAGAAACAAGCATCTGGCTTGCCTCGCTGCTACTATCATTGCAGACGGAAGAAGCCCTTTGTGTACGGCTACACGCTGATTCATGTCAACGCAGCGCAAGATAGCCGTGCTCTCAATCCAACACTGAAAGACCCATTCTACGACCCGACACTTGATCGATCTCGTGTAGACTCAGCTCACAGTGTTTTCAGGCCTATCGCAGTCAAGAGCATTGAGGCAAAATTGACAGCGAAGTGCAAGCATGGCCGTCTTCGACACGCTGTCGTTGTCCTTGGGATGGGAGGGACAGGGAAGACGCAGGTGGCCTTGCAGTCTGTCCAGAAGCATCGATACAGGTATGACACGCTCATCTGGATTGATGCAACCAGTCCGGAGACGTTCGTCTGGTCTTTTGCCCGTGTCAGTCGGCGATTAAAGCTGCCAGGGTTGATCAACCATGGGGAAGGAGAGCAAGCCCTTTTACCGCAAAGATCAGCCATCGTCAGCGACTTGACTATGTGGTTAGAGGCTCGCCCTTCTTCGACCAGCTGGCTCGTGGTTCTGGATAATTTGGACGATATGACGTGGGGCGTGAAAGACGTGCTACCACAAGGAATAGCAGGCACTCTCATTGTCACCTCCCGGGACCTTCCCATTGCTCGAGTAGTAGGATGTGGTAATATCACTCTGGATTCTACGGAAATAGGCGAGGCCAGAAGCTTTCTAAGTGTTGCGGCTTTTCCAGACCTGGAAGAGTCCTCCGAGGAGCTGTATACGCTGTGTGATAGCGTATGCGATATGCTGGACTGCCTCCCACTTGCCGTTCATCTAGCTGCCGCCACAATCGAGACCTTTGTGCCACTCAAAGATGTCGGGCTTGCGGACGCTTGCAAAGCCGTCACAACGTACATCGATCGCTTCGGCGCGAACAAAGACCTTCTGCTGATGCGAGATGACCACAAATTCATGCAACCGCCATATCCACGCACCATTCTCACCACATTCGAAAGTACTTTTCCGACAGTTGAAAGGCGAGAACAGGCCAAAGTGGGAACTTCCAGCCATGAAGCTCTTGAGACTGTTTATCTTGGATCAACGACGTAAATGTAGACGAGCTGCATGATCTGTTCAAACAAGCATACGACGGAATACTGCCTGGCTGCCAGTCTCACGCTATACACAACCTGACAACTTGGATCTCTAAAGTCCTCTCTGGGGAGAGTTCGGTTGAGTACTGCGACACGAGGCAAAACACCAGCTGGGACGATGATGGGTATTGCACAACGCTCGGACTGCTACACCGTCATGGACTCGTTCGGCCAAAGTCTACTGGCCTTCCTGGGATGCTTCCTATGCATGAGATTGTTCGTTGGCGAGTGCAGAAGGAAAGCGAGTCGCACGTACGGGCCTATCTGTCACAGTATGCGGTCCTTCTAGAGCTGGCACTATCATCCAGGAGTCAGGACGAGCTCGGAATAGTACGTCTCCTCAATGAGCTGGCTGATACGTATCGCAATATCGGAAAACTGCAGTACGCGGAATCGTGCGCTCGATTGCATACGGAGAGGCAGTGCGATATGCGCGTCCGTCATCACGCAGAGACTGTGAAGTCGCTCGAGCGACTGATTGCAATCTTGGGTCAACAAGGTGAAGAAAGCATGATGAAATACGAGATGTTCGTCTTCCTCAAAGACGCAGCAGATCGCGCTGCCGTACTTGCTACACTGCCCGGACACCTCTTGATGCTCCCAAACAGCGCTTTCCGCTTGGAGGAGAGTCACTCCTGGCCTCCTCGCCTTGCGGTCAAAGAGTCCGATCATCGACATGCGAGCTATGACTACTCCGCCCGGGCCCTTACGACGACATTGAATAATCCCAGGCAGCGGAACGACAAGCCAGGCTCCTCATATTCCAACTATCCAGGTACAATTCCAATCGACTCTTTGGGCGCCTGGGTACCGCAGGAGTCCCTCTCGCAGCATGCCTCGAAAGATCAAAGACTGCAAGATGAGGTACTGTCCCAGATCATGCGTAGGAAAGCAGTCCTCAGAGAGGCAGCCAGTACGAAGCCAGATCTGGTCACCCTTTTCGAGGTGTTTTCGATGGGTAGTCGAGATCTTATCGCCCTCTACATGCACCACATCGATGCCGATGTAGTGCACTATCGAGATCCAGTCGACAGACGAACGGTGCTTCACTTTGTCGCTGCATACGGAGAACCGGCCGATGTTAGGAAGTGCATCCAAAGTGGCGCGGAACTGCTTGCGAAAGATCGATTTGGGCGAGACGCCTCTCGAGATCGCACACGTCAGTCAGCGGAGAGACGTGTTCCGTACTCTGGAGGCGGCCGGAGGCGTTGATGAAGTAGACCGCGCAGAACAGGGTCCTCTTGTCTCCGCCGGCCGAATCGTGCCCGCACCGGCGGTCGAACATGTAACGAATCGCAACGCCCCATCTCGAGCAGTCGAAAGGCAGATGTTCAATACTACCAGTCATCAGGCGTATATGGAGAGTGACGAAGAGAGCAGTGGAGAGTACCAAGGATTCTACTCAGCCCCTCTATCGCGCGTAAGCGCAGCTTCCATCGAGACACGCTCCGAGCAATCTTTCTGATGGCAGCAAAAGACCGGCATACCAGGATCTCCCCCGGCATGCATCACTCCCGATCTCCATAATCTCGTCGAGGGTACCGACGGCAGCAATGAGAGGAACCCGCCGACATCATCAGGAAGACCAAGAGGATCCGAGCGACTATTCAAGGTCATCTTCACTTTCGGGAAGTCTAACTCGCATACATAGGAGCGACTTGAGCGGTTCAGACCGGGTCAAGGAACGAAGCCATACTCGTGGAAGAAAGAAACCAGTCACACGCGACCGTGACCAGGACTCCAGCATCGCCGTTCCTCACGTCGTCTTTCGTCAGACCTGTGAGGACTACAGCAGTCAACCCGAGCGGAATGCGGCGACCGCTGAGGAGAACCGGTCAAGGATAGACCTGAACCCGAACCTCCTGGATCGATGCGAGTCCCAGAGGCTATCAGTGATCTCGGCGTTGTATCACTCTCACATGATGCCAATGCCGATGCCATTGCGGACATCGAAGAGTCTACAATGGCATTGATAAAATGGCACTATCCCGGCATATCGCCAGCGGTCAAGGATCCAGATCGATACGTTCCACGATCCCGTAGGGTAGGCTCTGAGAATGATCGAGAGCATAATGAACGCTCGGAAACGGGACCGATAGACGGCCTGGACGAGCCACCTAGTCGATCGCGACATCTCATTGACTCACCGGGTCCGTTGTCGAACAGTCCGGGATGGAGGTCAGGCGGGAACGAAAATCATGTGTTGCGGAGACGGACAGTCATGAGCGACAGCGGAGCTTCGATTGAGGAGCTCACGGCACTGTTCACAGCAGAGGTACCTCTCACCTTCGATGTGTGGCCTCGGCGCGAGATGGCATCTGTGAGGAAAGATGGTCATCGAAAACACGAGCGCCGCGAGGAAAGGCGACATGGCGCGCGGGTGGACGACTCTGGCCCTCAGGATGCCAACAATGACCCGGAACGACGTCGGAAAGTTCGGGAAAAGGAGAGGACGCGCAAGAAGCACTCCAAGAAACCACCGTCTATTATAGATCGCGACGATGTGGCTCCAGTCCGAAGAAGGAAGCGCAAGAAGCGTCGGGAGCCACAGCGGCCATCTCACTCCTGGTCATGGTGGACATCATTGACAGGTGGCAGAAATCCAGACCGAAAATAGCAAACATGTGTAGTCCTCCAGATGGAACCGGGGGCACATTGTGGGATGTACTTGCCCCAGAAAGCGGTTGGTTTCTACGACTTGCCCGTGAATGAACGCGAGCTCCTACTCAATCACGGTGTTTCCGCCGTGAACTTCGCCAAATGAGTACTCTCATGTGCAAGCATGACGATTTGGACACTTCACGAACGAGCCATTAAGCGAATCATCCTATTTTCAATAATGAGAGTCGTGGTCTTAGGTCCCGTTCAGTCCATGGGAAGGCAGGTGAGGGAGACGTCCGTCTCCGCTGGACTGGACCACTAGATTGGAGTCGGGGCCGGAAGACATGGAGCTATGCATTCTGCATTCGATTTGTTAATCAAGTCGCCCGTCTTTGGAGATCTCAAGAGTGCAGGAGAGAGTCCTCCTTTTCAAGCACACGACTAGCAGACACAAAATCGCAGTAAGCCTCGATGCCACTGAAGATCGGCTGTGCGGGACGAGTCTAGACGGGATCAAGTTCGAGCCGATTCCTCCGTTTTCTCCCTTTCCGCAAGCAATGTTTGCCCATACTTCCACTACCACTTCCACTGCCGCGGTCCCAACTCCCCGTCTCAAACCCCTCCCCTCCCTCCAAACCGCACACTCACTCGCCAACGATGAATCCCACAAATCCAGCCTACCACATCGACTGGATTCTCCTGGACACATCAAACCATCTCGTAACCGACCTCTCCTGGTTCGAGACTTACACGCCTTTCACTTCGTTCATCGGAAAGTCCTACGATACGAATGGGTTTACTTCGAAGCCGTTTGAAGAACCTCCAAGTCAAGAGACCATTTCGCCCTCGAACGAACATATCAAGGACCCTTCAGCCGAGGACGAGAACGGGTCCACGGTCGAATATGGAGGACAGTCAGAGGTGGACGACGACGACGACGCTGATGCCGTCTCGACTCAAGATATGCCCGACATGTCAAAAGTCGATGATAATCACTCCTCCCCCAACCGTGAAAATGGACATGGAACCTTTCACAACCCACGAACCCAACGCCGCCACGCAGACCTCAGTCACCCCCTCCTTACCCATCAGACCCCCCTCTCCCCTTCCCCGTCCACGGCATCGGAACCGTCGACCTCCATGTCCGAACCGACCCCGCCGATGTCACCCAAGGGGTGAAGCTGGTGTTGCACGACGTCTTATACATCCCCTCGGGCCTTGCCGTCAATGTAGTGAGCTACACCGCCCGATATCGTCAAGGCTGGAGCATTCAGCGCGGAGATGGGGAGCAGGGACAATGGATGAGCGAGACAAACGCCGCCATGCTCGCTTCGACGGATGAAGGCTGGGAATTCACCGGCTCTCGGCGGACGAATCTGGAGAAGGAGAAGGAAAGAAAGTGCGAGAAGGGAAGGGGGGAGGAAGAAGAAGGAGAAAGAGGAGAAGGAGAAGGAGAAGGAGAAGGAGGAGGAGGAGCAGGGGGAAGAGGTATTGGCGAGTAACGAAGCCAAGGTAAAGGTCGAGGCGGTTCTGGAGGTGACGTTACAGTCTGTCGATGGCCACGAGGGAGACGAAGATGAAGTGCTCATGAAGAAAGGTGGAGGAGGATGGTTGGTTCGCCGAGGGGATGAGGAGGAAGGGGAGCGCTTGTTATTGGCGACGCCGGGGGAAGATGAAACTCTGGCTCGTCGGCACGGATGCGGACCAGTCGGTGTTGAAGCGTGAGAAGGAGACGGAAGGAGAGATTGTGTTGGCGGAGCCGAGTTTGGTTACAGCGCGGGTGTGGTCCGAGCGGGAGAGGGATAGGTGGGAGAGGTATGAAGCGGAGAAGGGGGAGGGATATGGTGGGTGGGATCTCCGCGGGGATGATGGACACGATGACAACGACAACGACGACAACGAAAACGACGACAACGACGCTGAAAACGACATCATTCAGGAACGTGAACCAGACCTCACAGCAGAGGAAGAAGACTGGTTGACCACCCACTACGGCACAGCCCATAATTTCTGGGCGGTCCATGGTCTTCCTCAGGAGAGGGACGAGGACTTTGAGATCTAGCGGCGAGAGCTTTGCGGAAGGAGATTGCGGAGGAAGTTGCGAGGGAGGCGTTGAAAAATCTCCGGCTGTGAGACGCGGGACTAGGATGATGGGATGGGGTTGAGAATCTGTATTACTACTTGACGGAAAGTAAAGAAGAAGAAGAAGAAGAAGCATCAGCAATCGGGAGCTTTTTGCGATGCCTTCATCTCTGCTCCACAAACCATTGCCCTAAAGATCGAATCCCGGCCCACGCCGAACGCCCCGCGGACAGAATGACAGAAGAAACTTCAAACACTCTCACTCCCAACCCGAAACTCCTTCTTCACACTGACCCTCTCCCCCCCACCCGCCTCCATCTCCATCTCCATCCACCTCTTGGTAGTCGGACTCGCCGGCTCCGCCACTACCCGACTGAGCATCATACTCCTCTGTCCATCTCGATTGCCACTCATCTGTCCCAACACAAACGGGTCGTTGGTCATGGAATCCTGTCTCGCGAAGGGGTCGTCGGAACGACGCAGGAAAGTGGGGACCAGAGCGGAGTACCAGGATGACTCCCTACGGCGGTGAGCGGTGGAGGGGTTGCGGTAGAGGTGCGGGGAGGAGACGTGAGGCCGGCGAGGGGGGAGGACGGCGAGGGTGAAGTCTGGGCGGGAACGGGTGCGGTGAGGAGAGGAGGTGGTGGTTTCGGTGATGGTGGGGAGGAAGGAGGATTTGGTTGGGGAGGTTGGTGCGCTGATGTTTGGGTTTGGGGAGGGGTGGGAGGTGGAGGTGTTGTTTGAGGTTGAGGAGGTTGAGGTCGTAGAGAAGGACATTTTGCGCTTGCCGTGCTCGATGAGCCGTGTTGCTTTGCTGGTGACGGTGTTGGCTCCTCCTCCTCCTATCGTCGACGCACCGCGTGAGATGGTCGTCGTTGGCCATAGTTTCCCCAAGCCGATTTTCTTCAGTCCGTCTCGGTAGGTTTTGACTGCGTCTCTGCCCCAGCCGAAGAAGGCGAATATTGCCGCTCCACCGATGAGCCATAACCATCGATCGAAGGGAATTTCTCCCTTGCTGGGTACACGCAGGATTATCGACCAGGGGTATTCGGTCGGATGGTGAGTGGAGTTCCAGGCAAAGGAGACGAGTTCTTTCGGCTTGTTGCGCACGAGGATGATGACTTGGAGGGGGAGCCAGATGAGGATGACGAGCGTGCAGAGGAGGTAGAGGCGGAGGAAGCGGGACTTGGTGGTGTGGGAGTTGGCCATGATGGTGTTGAAGGAGGCGCGGTAGCGGTAGAGACGGTGGAGGGTGAGGGCTGTTGGAATCAGTCAGCGTTGGAGGGCCGATGGTAGGGAAGAAGACATACCGGCAAAGTAGACGGCCAACAAAGTCCACAAGGCGGGCGGCACGATCATGAGCAGGAAGTACAGCCATGTCCCATCGCCTGGCGCCAGACATCCCGCGATACCCAGCACGTATCCGCGGAACGGCTGGATGATGTATCCCGTCACAATCTGCAGCATGGGAATGACCACACAACAAGCCCAATCCATCGCAGCGTCTCTCTTCTTCTGCGCCGTACTTGGGCTCCATTTTGCTGAATTCGTGTCCATGACCCTCGCAAGCGCTCGCAGGACCATTGCCACGGCTGCGGGGAACATGCTGGCGACCACGACTTGGAGTTTGTTCTCGACATCGCAGAGGCCCACGCCGGAGAACCAGTGGGCGATGTTGTCGTGCGGCCAGATGACCGCATTGAGGAAGGACTGGAAATTGGAGTAGATGACGCAGAGGACGAGCGTACATGCGGGAAGATTGCGATTGCGGAGATGAGAGACGAAAGGCGGGATGATGAGGAGGGTTGTGAGGAGGGAAAGGGTGGCCAAGATGACGGCGATGGGATAAGGTGAGGTGGATACTACGGTGGACATGGCTGCGAAGAGACGTGGTTTCCAGAGGATGGTGTTGTCCGATGGTGAAGCTCTCGTTGGTAGAATCCGGTCCACGATGATCTTGCTCTTGGAATGACTTCGCCACTGCTACTCCGAACCAGCGAGCGGCAGATGTGATTTTGAGGTATCCTTGGATGATGGACAGAGGTGTTGGCTGACGACTTTGGACGCCGGTAGAACTGATGAGGCGAGCGATGCTGTGGAGAATGTTGACGAGGGGGAGGAGGGAGAGAAGGACAGTGAGGTCCAAGAGAATGTGCCTCAACACTGTCCACCTCCTTATTGACAGCGAACTTCCTCTCAATCAGTTGTCTCAGCAGATGTTCCTCAATGGGTGGATTTTCTTGTCAATAGGCGAAACTTGTCAATAGGCAAGACCGACGCCTGGCAACGAGTTCGACCAAGTGGTGTCGAGATCTACTCCACCACTTCACTCCGCCCCTCTTTGGTCGGGTTCCCTTGTGCGCGCCAATCCCACTGCTGATGCGATAGCGATGCAATGTTCCCGAGATGATATGCCGTAGTGATCATGAAATCCAAAGGTGGCAAATCGATAGCCGTCCATGCGCTCCGCTTGATGGGCCGTGTACAAGGTGCAGTGTGATGGCAGAAACGCATCTCACCACGCAAGCCATCTGATCGACCGAGCGCAGTTCAGACCAAAGCATCGAAGGCAGTGTTTCTTTGACCGTGAGGCCCGTTCACGTGCCTGCGTGCGTAGCGAAAATTCCTCTTTCGGAAGTCTTCATCCGTTTGTGGTGCTGAATAGGATTTTCGAAAGCTGAGACTCTTATTGTCAGTAAAAGACATTTCACGTGCATTGCCCATTGATCGAAGAGAACATGAGGACGTTTGAAAAGGAGGAGCAGGCGTGGTTGAAGTATAGGCCAGTCGAAGAGTGCAGACGGCCTACGTCCTTGTGCCTCCCACCTTTACTGTCCATGGTCGGATACCACCAAAATGACATGTGAGACCTCGCACTTATGCCGAGTTGTTGGGATTTTTCCGCAATTCTGGTGCTCGTGAGTTCGTGAGTTGATAAAATGGTAGGAATCCTCAAGAAGACTTCTCCGCCGTCTCGTCGTTGCCATCTGGAACATTCAACGCTCCTCCATGCTCAGCAGGACGCATCATTGAACATCGGCATACGACGGACAGTTGGTCTCCGTGTCATGGCAAAGGATCGGATCTTGTTCGGCTCGAAATGCATGTCCTGGGGAAGCAATATGCTGTTGGACGGTATTCAGCAGCAGCGTCTCTCGTCGTGACCGCCTTGGTGCTCTGGATGTCATTTCCTTCAACGGAGGTACTGCGGCCATCACGTCCCGTCTGCGGAGAGCTCGTCGGAAGAAACACCTCGGAGTGATGTTGATGAGGGAAAAGAATTGAAGGAGAATTTCGGCCGTGTTGTTGTCGTCAGCGCTCTCAGCCAATCATTGCGGCGCGTGGCCTCATTTCACGTTGATGTCTGGCCCAGAACCTCACCTTTCTTCTCTTGATTCATCATGCAACGTTGCAATCAGTCCTTGCCATGCGCCAGTCCGAATCATGCTTTGGAGGGGCGTGATGGCTGTCTCGCCTTCTCGTTGGACGGCCGCGAAAGAGCCACCAGAAAGCCGCCATGACCGATACCATGACATGTCACACTCGGGAAAGACACCTGGCGCGCCAGGTGATGGTCAAGACGTGTTTTGCTTAAGATACTGCCATGACCGCCTACGCACCTTCGCCTGTTGACTTTCGTGGGCCATGGAAGACTCTTGTCCATCAACACCGGCCGAAGATCAGCCGCACTGCGAGGACACCAACTCCCTCTCCACTGTCAACATGGCCACCACCACGGCTCCCACTGTCCCTTGGCACGCAGACTTCCCTCGCGAGCTCGTCGGCAAGAAGATCCTGCTCGCCACTGAATCTCTCGGACCCGTCAATGGAGTCAGCAGAACAACACAATCTCTGGTCGATTACCTGAGGAGTAACGGCGTGAATGTCGCCACATGTGCTCCGACATACAAAGGACAGCCGATCGTCGTATCGTCAACACAGTCAAGCACATCAAGTTCCGTCGAGCCGACGAAATCCACCCGCCAGCCGATCCTCAACAAGGACTGGATCCGCTCCATTGAAGCCAAGTCCTCCTCGCTGGCATCTCGTGGCATCGGCGGCGCGTGGCTCTGGCATCATGAGAAACCCGAGGGTTCCGAGAAAGTACCGCTCCTCCAAGCTTCTCCCGCGACTCCCTCTCCGCCTCTTTTCAATCGCACTCGCAGCGAAGACCACCGCCGTCGGAATGCCGCATCGGTGCCCACCACCTCCCCCCTGAACCCAGAATTCCGTCTCCAAGGCTATCCTCTACCATACAACCCCGACTTATCCATCGCCTACCCTTTCCGACTCGGCTGCATCTACCAACAAACCTTTGGCGACTCTGCTCCAGATCTCATCTACATCGCCTCCCCTGCCTCCGTTGGCTTCCAATTCCTCATCCAACTCCGCTCCCTGCCCTCTGGAACCTGCCCTCCAATCTGTCTCAACTTCCAAACCGACCTGGCCGCCTACGCCTCAATCATCCTCTCCCCACCCCTCGACGCATACGGCGTCTGGCTCCTCCAAAAGGTGCAAGGATACCTCTTCTCCGCCCCCGCAATCCGCACAATCTTCTACCCAAGCGCATACGTCGCGAAATACATGTCTTCCGCCGGCGCACCCGCGGAGAAAATGCTCCAACTCGGTCGAGGTGTCGACACGACTCTGTTCAACCCGGACAAATTCGACCGGTCTTACCGCCGTACCATCGCGACCGATGACGAGATCATCTTCGTCTGCATCTCTCGCCTCGCACCGGAAAAGGGCTTCGAGTTCCTCGCTTCTGCTACAACACAGCTCCTCACCACTGCCCCGGATCGGAAGTGGAAACTCCTCATCGTCGGGGGAAATACCTCCCCGTCTGTCGACGCTTCCATCCGCGCTCTGTTTTCCACATCCGATCTTGCACCTCGTGTCCACTTCACGGGTATGCTCCGCGGCGACTCTCTCGCCCGCGCGTACGCCGTGGCGGACGTCTTTCTGCACTGCTCCATCACGGAGACGTTCGGCTTGGTGGTGTTGGAAAGCATGGCGTCCGGCGTGCCCGTCATCGCGAGGGATGAAGGTGGGCCTTCGGAGACTGTTCAGCACGGCGACTCCGGCTACCTCGTTGCGCCATCGGATATGGAGACTTTCGTCGGCCGCGCTTTGGAACTCGCGGTAGATGTGGATCGGCGGAAAACCATGGGTCTCGCCGCACGTCGACAAGCGGAAGGTCTCACTTGGGACGCCATCAACTGCAAAGTCGCTCACACACTCGTCGAGGCGCTTCGCTCTGCGGGAAAGCTGGATGGGGACGACGATGAGAAGAGTGCGATGCAAAGGAGGGACAGCGGCGTCTCCGGCCTCGTGGGACCGAATCAACCCAAGCCGGCGAGGAGGAAGGAGGAAATGGGGATGGTGCAGGCTGCGTATGGAGGCTGGTGGGGTCTGGTCAAGGTCTATGCCGCCGTCGGGATTGTGTGGGTGTTTTGGTGTATTGCTGTGTTGCCGTTGATTGCCGCGGGGTTGGTGCACGGGATATTCAGCTAAAGGAGCGACAGGTTCGTTTTTTTTTTCTTTGGCACAGATTTGTCTTGGTGTCTTCAGCTGAGATGGGATGAGAGGTCATGGACTACAGCGCTTGCTATCAATCTACGTCGAACACCAGATCATGTTACATGAAGCCCCGGCCCAAGGTGCAACTGCTCAACACGATACATACATCGAAAACGAAGCCGCAAGCCCTCACCCCCATCTCAATAATGAAGGATCGCAGGTGGTCTCCTATACTCCGTCCGCCACAAGTGCTCCCTCCCTCCCAAAGAACAAAACGTAAAACGCCACCATCTGGGTGTATGAAACCCGGAACCAACCGACATCATACTCTGTGCAACCCTCGATGGGGTCAAATACATCCTCTTCTTCTTCTTCTTCTTCTTCTTCTTCTTCTTCCTCTCCTCCTCCGTCTTCGGCTTCACCCCCAGATCGCCATCCTCCGCGGATGAGCTCAACGAATCCCAGACTGTCGAGGGAAAACCTCCACCTCATCACCATCAACAATCCTCCTCATCGCCTCCTCATCCACTTGCAAACAGAAATTTATACCTCGTTTGACCCGCCGTGCGGACCTGCATCCGTTGCCTTGCTCTAGCTCCGGCGCTATAGTAGCCCACGAATTGAAATGCCGACGAATCTCCTCCGTGCTCGCTTGGTCGAATCGATCTGCGTCGGAGAAGACGGTGAAGGCATTGCTTGAGAGGAGATCCAGGCCATTATCAAACCGCAATTGATCTTCCATTTCGTGGTGGAGTTTGGCGATGCAGTGGGACCAGGTGGGGGAGGAGGAGGAGTAGGTGGTGCGGTAGATTGTGAAGCCTGAGGGGTGGGGTGAGGGTTTTGGTCTGGGAGGAGGGGTGGTGAGTAATGGGAGGGAGAAGCGTACCCCAGACCTTGTGGTTGCAGGTTGAGAGCATGCGGTCGATGGAGTCTGCGAGGCTGGAGTGGGGTGCTTTTGGAGGGGTCTCGGCGGGAGGGGGAGGAGGGGAGGGTTTGGGTGGAAGGAAGGAGGGTTGGGGACGGGGGTTGGCATGGTGGTGGTGCAGAGTGCCAATCGAACCGAAGGCTGCAGGGCAGAGAAGAGCAGGCTTGATGAGCGAGTGCCTCGATACATGAGTGCATGGGCCGTTGGAGGAGACATGCTTGAGATCAGCGACTGTCTAAGCGCCGTTCAGAGAGTGATTGGATCTAGGCTTTTCCGACCTGTTAGTTAGTCGAGACGGGCCGGAAGATGGAACACTCGCTTCCATTTGCGGCACAGCATTGCGCGGCGGCAAGCTCTGTTTGCGAGCAAATAGTAGCGTACCGAAGAAGCGCTGAGGAGGCATCGAATTGCGACACGATCAGCCGCCGACCAGCTGCAACCAAGGTTGCTTGGCATCAGACCGATCTGCCACGGTAATCGTGCTCACCTTGTGACTCGCTCCTAGATCTCACATCTCGATCGTCTCGGCATCAATTGGAGAGTTCCGCCCCAATGCCCCAAAGAGGTCAAGACGGATCAATAGCCAGTCCATCGAGCAAGAGTCGATGGTCTCATGTGCTGGCACAACCAACTCATTCTCCGGATGTCGACCACAACCAGGCTGTTCTGTATTCAAATAGCGTCGGTCGAGCTGACGAGCGAAGCCGCCGCTTGTAGCTGGACTGCCAAAAATTCCGATTCTGCAGAGCGCAAAAGAAAGCCAGGTACTTCTCTTGCCTGATCTTGGCCCATCCGATATCGTACGCGGTACATCCTTCGACATCGTCGTATACCCGCAGCCTATGCACAGGATCCGAGGCACGCAACCGATCAGCTCGAGGGTCTGGTTGCCAGCTTCCCCTGATAAGCTTGATGAATCCCTCGCTCTGCGCTCCACCATGGTTGCCATCGAGAATGCTGCGAAGACACTGCTCGTCGATTTGAACGCAGAAGTTATAGCGCGGCGATCCACCCCACCCATCGGCGCCAGTGCCTTGCTCACGCTCTGGTGCCGCTAATGCCCAGGCGTTGAAATGGTCCCGCACAACAGCTGCGGACGCTCCATCGAAGAGGTCTCTGTTTTCGAGAACAGTGAAAGGATTACTGTCAAGAATGTCCAGCCCGCCCAAGAACTCCAGATCGAACTCCAGCTCACTTCGGACAGTACGCAGACATTCGGCCCAATCGCCATCACTGGCATAGGTCGATCGATAAATCACGAAACCTGCACGTGCTGGTATGTTGGTCAACGGTAACTGACGGACTTTCTGGATGCAGCACAGCGGATTGTTCGTCGGCAAATGACGCCTGCAGTTTCTTCGAGCGACTTAGCCCAGATCTTATGGCCATACTTCGCAAGCATGCGATCAATTTCGTCCGCATCGCTGGAGTGCGTGGAGATTCGTGGGTTGCGCGGAGAGGGTGAGGTCCGCGGCCGGATTGAGAACCGTAATGTGGTGGTCCGGCCTGGTTCGGGTCCGCCATTTTGTGTGTCCTCGGTCCTGGGGAGGAGGTACAACTGAGCATTCATGTTGATATGTTCCAATGCTAAAAATAGAAGGTGTGAGCCACTGCAAGCCCGGCGCTTCGCTCGAAAAAAAAGCATATTGTGCGGTGCTGCGTTCATCGATGAACTTCCACGAGTAGCCGAACAGATGTATTCTCTCGGAGTGTTGCCGGACCACCAGCCACGCTGGCAGGGCAATTGACACAAAGCAAGGGATCCAAAGGGGTCGGCATTCTTGAGTTGCACTCTACACAGCATGAGCCTTCGCCACTCCCGGCGGTCTCACATACCTTGCATCCCAAATCACTCTGTTCTGAAAGTGACATTACAGATCCAAAATCTCGTTCTGCCGGACGTTTGTCCATCCAACATCGTACGCCGTGCAGCCCTCAATTTTCCGGGTGCATTCCCAAATCTTCATAGGGGTCACTGGCGGACTCGGACTCGGGTCTTTCGTCGGCTCGCCAGCTCGCTCGGATGAGCTTAACGAAACCTAGACTCAGACTGTTAGTGTCGTCGACGATGCTGCGGAGGCATGTCTCGTCGATCTGTATGCAGAATCTGTAGCGAGGCGATCCTACTCGCGGATCGGTGTATTTCGAAGTTCCTTATTCTTGCTCGGGTGCTGTTACGGTTCAGGTCTTGAAGTGCTGCCGCACGGTGTCCGTGGATGCATTTGCGAAGAGGGGTTGGTCGTCGAAGACGGTAAAAGGGTTCATTTCTAGTATGTCGAGGCCGCCGTAGTACTCTAATACATGCGCCATTGTGCTGCGTAGGATCTGTAGGCATTTGGCCCATTCGTTGTCGGAATTGTAGGTTGTGCGGTAAATGACGAAGCCTGTAGATGAGTTGGCGTCAGCCAATGCTGCTCTGGAGTCGCCGGCTTTCTCCAAGGAGTCGTTCGAGTGGAATTCTGGAGGTCATCTCGCCAGGGTCGCAGACAGGACTCCCCTGATATGTATGCTGCCATGCATGACACTTACCCCAGATCCGATGGCCATACTTCACAAGTCCACGTTCGATGTCATCCGCTCGACTTTGATGTGTCGTAAGGGTTGGATTGCGACGGGACGGTGATCGACTGACTGGTCGAATGGTATAGTCGTAGCGTGGGATGTATTCCGCAATTCGATCCGCCATGGTAGTGCCGTTGTCGTCTGAAAGACTTTCTGCTTTCGGTGCATCATCTCAAGCGACTGGTGCAGCCACGAGTGGGCGGCAGACATATATGTCCAAGTGCATGAGCCGCCCAGAAACGCCCGCAAGTCACAAAAGAATTGTAGCCGCCGAATTCCGGCGCTTAGTTGAGCAGGAGATGCGTGCGAGCGGTATGTCATTGAGCCTGTCAGTACTCAGGCGTTCATGCACATGGCTTCATGCGTGCGACACGCCCACTGTTCCTCAAACATGTCGATGATCCGTCCATCATGTCCAGGGTCGCCAGCTCGTTCGCCGTCATGAGTATCGGCAAGTCCGAGCTCGGAATGAACTTCGACACGGAAAACACATGTGTGTGTTTGATGTCAAAGGTTGAATAGTAGAGGGCAGACAGTACATCCTCAGAGGAAGAAAGCAGTCCATCGCTGAGACAGCGTTCAATCTCCATCCTAGTCTGACCGTGGCCACGGTGTCAAAGTCACAGCATTCAATGGCGAGCTGAACGGGTTGACGATAAGACGATCTGCTCTGGCCTTTACGTCGAACCCATGAGGACTACCGTCGAGGTCCAGTGCCGCCAAGAGCAAAGCGTCGGCGGCAGTGAGAGTGATCTCGATATCCATCATCATAGCTTCCTCGACCTGGCCCAACTCCGACTCTGGCGTTCCCTCTCCGCTTATCTCGTATCCTGGAAGCAGAACCCCCTGGCCGACGACGTCGAAGGTGCTGACAGAATTCTTTCGGACTACAAGGAGTAAGTCGTCACCACTGCCAGCGTCGTTACGAAATTTCCAATGGCTGAATAATTGCACGACAACATCGCCGGGTTTGGTGTCGGAACAGAGATATCCCGCCAATCCCGCAGCGCCCTCAAGCGTTTCAAATGCCATTTCATCGAGCGCTTTCAGTAGTCTGTGAGCCACAGGCTGTGCTTCGGCCGAGTTCACGTATCTTCTGTACCCAATGTGCGCGGTCAGCACTCCCGAAGCTCCACCACCGACGCACGCAGACATTCCAGATGTGTTCAAATGTACGCGCTCGTGGTGGGAGGGCGGCGATGCCTGTCGAAGAGCCAACATTTCCGAGTCGGAGCAGGACAAACAGAGGGGCTGCAGAATGGAGGGGAGAGATTGAAAAGAGTCGAAATGACAAATTGCTTCGAGTGCGACCTGGACATTCGACATGGCGTGATCTGGTACCATGGCTTTATGGCGCTGCGGCCATGCGATCAGCGATAGAATCGCCAACACTGCGTCGCGAGGGTCGCTGCATCGAGCTCCGAATGTTTCTTGCAATGCCCTGTCAAGACTCACAGAGGCAACTTGAGCCTTGCTGAGCCTTGCGACGTGATTAGTGTGAGGCCTTGAGTAGCCGTCCCAAAGAATTGGTAGCGCCGACGCTTCGCTGCGACCCGCGAGCTGCGTAATCAGAAGAAAAGCTGCCCAACTTAAGTTGTTGCTTCCACAAAAGATTTGCACCCGGCCAGCAGCGGCGGCTATCTCCTGGACCATCCACAGTCTCGTCCAGTAGCTTCCGCACGACGAACTCTGTCAGAGCTTGTCGAAGAATGTCAAGAGCATCGTCGGACCACTCATCAATGAGCCAGCGCAGCCAATAATTCCACTGCGCAACGCTCTGGTTAAAGCCGGACCTCAATATGGCCAAAGTAGGCGGGTCGTCCAATCTCATGACGTGGTCTACCACCTCCAGAATGACTTCACTCCCATTCTCATGCGGTCCAATACAAGCCAGGACCCAATCAGCTTTGACATAAATGTCCTTCATCATCGAGACTTGATGCGACTGCTCCCTGTCCATTTCCTGGTCGATACAGATAGAGTCCAGCCATATGTACGTCTCCGGATAGTGCATTCGTGCCTGCATAAGAGCGTAATGACGGTTGTGTCGGACCCAGTGAGTCAGGCCGTTGATGAATATAATGCGTCTGACATCCGCGCCCCAGGTATATGAGATGGCGTGGTAGTCCGGAGCATATTCGAAGTCCCATGTCGAGAGCTCGAGCTCGATATTGTCATCTTGTCGTCCGGATTTAGCCTAATCAGCCGGATTTGCGTTTCCGAATCGCGGAGTGGTTCATGCTTGAAGAGTTCGAAGTCTGGAGTGAGTAGATCTTCGCTATCCGGCTGAACAGTCACGATCGTGTCCGCGTCCATAGTCGTTCGTGGTGCTCGAATCGCACGAGATCATTTCTGCCGGGAGGCCGGGAATGTTTGTACCCTTTCATGGTGGGAAACCGCAGGAAATCATCTCCATGGCAAGGCTGAAAGGTCTCACACATCCAGGCGGCGAGGCGCTTCGCAATCAGGCTGTGCAAGCCGCCAGCTGACGTTGCGAGCCGCTCGGCCCAATCGTGCGAGCCGCGACTTCAAGCGAGTGCTGTGTGTAACGAGAGACGTATTCCATGATGGCGGTGTAACTTCGTAGCTCGTGAGCGCAGTAGAGGCTCTGAAGAGTAGCAAAAGGATGCTGTTGCAAAAGAGATGAATGCCAGGTGCAGAATGGCGTATGGATGTAGGCGACTCCCTGGCTTGTAGGAGTTGTCTCCAGCTGCCCTGAAAAGCTTTGCATGAAGCAAATCGCCGAGCCTACTCTCCGTAGCTCCGTTCAAACTGCACCGCCAAGCTTTGCAGTTTTCGCCGGAGCACTACGTTTGCTCAAATAGTTGGGCCGAAGGACTACCTTTAATAGTGCGACATAAGTGTAGAAGTCTGCTGCTTTTCTTTTCTAGGGGGAGACCCCCTAGGACCCCCCTTTGCCTGCCGGCGGTAGCGGACAGAGCGGATTACGTGCTAAGAGTCACGTGTAATAGACATTTCTTAACTTTGGCTGTAAGCCAATCAAACCTTAATCCGTTTTTCAAAAGCAGTCGACTATTATAGGGCCTTCGGCCTAATAACTAAGCGCTTAGAGGCTTAGGCTTTCGCGGCTAAGTCTATAGTAAACCTAACCGCTTATATATTAACCTAACCGCCGAGGAATTTTAGGCGTATAAGTTATACTATTAAACGAAGAATTCGTTACGCTAACGTAATTGCCGAGGTCTCGGCTTTTAGATAACTTCTAAATTCCTTTAGCTCTAAACCTTCTTCTTCTTTAGTAACTACTATTTACTATATAGTAGCTATTCCCTTCCTAGTTCCTATTATAATACGCTCTAAAGGCGCTTAGAATCCGATTAACGAATACGCTCCGAATCCGATTACCGAAACCGCTCTAAATCTAATTAAAACTTCTAGACTTAAAGAAAATTAAGAAACCTATATAATCCGAACTT